>JAJOZX010001287.1:400000-497500 GCA_023014485.1 Bathynomus jamesi | reverse complement strand
TAATAATAATAATAATTTAAGAATAATAAGAATTATTAACAATTAATAATTAATTAATTAATAATTAACAATAATAATTAATAATAATAATAATAATTATAATTATATAAATTATATCGTTAAGTTATAACAGTAGGCAGGAGCAATTAGTTAAATCATTTATTTACATGATAATTATAGCAAACAATCGTAAAGATATTTATAAGATACTTAAAAGATACTTATAAGAAATAATTAATCCAATTTCAATTTCAATTTAAATTTGATATAAAAGACGAAAATAGAATTACACAAGGTAAAGGTATTTAATAGATATACTTTGTAAACGCATTTTACTTGTTTATCGTGACGTTGTTTACACGTATACGTCACATCCTGAATATATTTTCTAAAAAAATTTAATTTCTTGGGATAACTTTTTTAAGTTCGCATTGCGGTATAAAAGAATTATTCCTTTTTTTGAAAAAGGAAGAATAACAGGAATGGAAATAAAGTATATAGTAAATATAAAAGAATAATTTCAACCTAGAGATATTAATGAACAAATTTATGCTAGAAAGCGAGTCTACGTCTATATAACAAATATAACACAATTTAATAACCAATTTTAATCTAGAATGCACATGTAAGCACGTATACTAAAATTTACCATTTTAAAAAGGTTATTAAGATTTTCACTTTATTTTTAAAGGTAGGTTGCCTTTAAGCATTCACTTAATCACTAATTTCAGTTAAAATTTATTCACTTTAGTTAGAGATTATTTACTTAATTATGGATTTGAGCACGTATTAGATATAGAAATATTGAATCACTTATTTCAAGCAAGCAGTATATGCGGTAATGCCATTGTTCTACACTGACTATCAAGTGGGATAAAAAGCTTCGTGGTTTGGCGGAATCGTCCCGCTCGGTTACTCGAGGATTCCTCCCGGAGGACTTTTGGGGGGTGGTCACTTTATGCTACCAAGGTCGCTCACTCATTACGTCCAGTTTCGGGTTCCTTCTCCAGAAAAGAAACGTCAATCCTTCTGTTCTTCTTTTATATAGAACAGGGGGGTAATAATAATAATAATAATAAAATAATAAAGGTTTCATAATTAAAAAATGTTACTTTATCTTCATTGTAAGATATGAAATAAGTCGAGACCTCTTCTAAGACGCCCTCTCGTCCGTTCTGAGTCCCCAGACTTATATGAATCAATTCCAAACTACCAATCTTTCTCTCTAAACGGTCAGACTTCAAATTGATACCCAATCTTCCAATTCTCAAAAGCAATTCTCTAACGAGCTGACTTTCCCTCGTCAGCCCGGAGACCCTCCTCCAGGGATCCGCCGTAGGGGCGCTGATCCCCTTCTTATATAATCAAAGGAACGGACTCTGGCAACGCCATCACGCAAGCGGTTGACGTCACCTGAGAACTTTGGAGAAGCGAGCGTCTCACGATCCATTGTGTTTCCCAGGTGAAATCAAAGAAACCGTTCGCGTCACTGGCGTGTGATTTCCGTTCGGAAGGAAATTAGTCATACACTAGCGTGTGAAATATTGAGTGAACGAAATCACTATAACAGTCATCAGGGCGCGACTTCGATTATAAATTATAACATGTATAACATATATATGGAATGAATTTCACACTTAAACACGTGAAATGAATGAATGATGCAAACCCACAAGGGAAAAGAAAAAAATTATTCCAAGGCCTTTCGTGTATTCAATACGAAACACACACATTCCTTGACGAGGTGTATTGTTGAGTACACGAAAGGTCTTGGAATAATTTTTTTTTTTTTTGTGGGTTTATATTATATATATATATATATATATATATTTTTTTTAAGTTCGGGAAGAACCGATTCGCCTCTATTTAAAAGGGCATATCTCGGCGGAAAAACAAAGAAAAAGTGAGAGGAAAGACAGAGGAAAAAGGAAGGGTGGAGGGGACAGTCAAAGTGGAAAAAGATCAAGGATGACAAGGACTGCAGGGTCGAGCCCCATCATCCTTGGGTGCTAGGGCCGGGAGGGCGCACGTCAAACCTCCAGGAACAAGCACATCAAATGAGCACAAAGAGCACTCGAGAGCACGAGCTTAGAACCCCCTTGCGGGGATTATATATATATATATATATATATATATATATATATAATAAATGAGGATAATTTCTAATTCATGAAAAACTGAAATACATAAATAATTTTTCTTCTCATATGAAATTTTATATAATTTTTTTTTCTTTTTGGGAAATGGGTATCAATGTGGATTGTTATTTTCGGCTAATTATATCACTGTTATGCAACATATCTGATATTTCAACATACATAACTGGTTTTTATCAATTCAGGTTTGTTGAATGCAAAAATCACATCCAGTTTTTCTCATCATGTACAGTTTTTTGGCAAATACCTATCACCCATTTTGTATGGGTGGTACAACACAGGTACATAAACATACACTCAATTATGCAATATATGTTTTCAACATATACATACATAGAATGGTTTATTCATTATATTTATATGCAGATACCATATATACACAGTATATATATATATATATACAGTGGTGTAGTGCTAAATAAAGAAGTGAGGGAACGCATTTTGAAAGTGTTACTCAGATGCGGGGGGGACAATGGCGAGCACGGCGAGCCCATACAGCTGGGGGTCCGGGGGCACTGTAAGCCCCCCGGGAAATCTTTTTAAATCTGACCAATTTCAGGGATATTTTGAGGTCATATGCACTGGATATTAGAATATATTCCAAGGTTGAAGATGCAGTATTTCCAGTGTCATTAGATATACGACATCCAGTACGATCAATAAAAATAGCTAACAACTGGAATGATTAACTAAAAAAAAGTTAACAACTGGTACGCCGTGGTGACTGTTTCACCAGATCTTTATAGGCTAGCATTGCCTCAGTCGAAGCTAAAAGAAATGAAGCAGTTAATGATTCTTTCTCATATTTCTTCTAGGGATGGGAATTAAAATTTCATGACGTTAGAGATTTGTAAGTTCGGATTTATTTGAAAGAGTGAGGGAACGCCGTTCCGTCTACCAAAAAAAGTAAGGGAACGCCGTTCCCACGCGTTCCCACAGCACTACACCACTGTGTATATATATATATATATATATATATATATATATATATATATATATATATATATATATTTGGACTATTTTCCTGAAAACTTGGGTAGTATGAGTGAGGAACAAGGAGAAAGGTTCCACCAGGATATCACCAGGATATCAAGGTTAGATTCGCGAGCACCTTGCACTTTAATGACTTAACTCCAGAAACTATCGTTGAAGCCCTTATTTACATCCGAAACACTTATTGCGCCCTTTTTGGTTCGATGGCATTAAAGTTAGGTTAGGTTAAATTAGGTTTGGTTAACTAGTTTTGCAGATATATGGATTTAAAAAGTTGGTACTTCGCTTATACGGAGATACACACAACACACACACACGTGTGTGTGTGTGTGTGTGTGTGTGTGTGTAGAATTAATTTTTTAAATGAATACCGTTTATGTACTATAAACATTTAAGAAATAATGCCTTAGTTTGCAAATAAACGTAACTACTGCAGACTACTGCTGGTCTCTGAAACGGGAAAGCTCGGCAGAAATGCAGCACAAGAAGCGAGCAAAAAAACGACGATTTTCTCCTACTGATCAATCATGATTGATCTATTATGTATCAATTAATTATTATCAAAGATTAATTTACTTTGAAATATATTGTCTTTGCATTTCTTATAATTCTGTACTCTTGGAAATTTAGTTGTTTAATACATACTATGAATATATCTGACTTATATTTTGTGAAAAACCTGACGTGATACATAAAAATGGTTGTGAAATTTGAAATCGGCATGGCAAAATTGAATAAGATCATGTAATAGAAATAAAACATCTCGTACTTCGGTTTGAAATGCACACTTGGGTTATGGTCATAACTACCAAAAAAATAATTTCGAGAGAGCTTTTAGTCAAAGATTACTAAAGTCTCGCCGAATTTGAAACGTAGCTTAACTTTCTGGGGATCCTAGACAGCTCGTCGGATAAAGCTGATAACTTTGATACCACGTACGTGACACTAGTTCACACCGCAGTGGCTCCCCGTTTCCCATTTATTGCCTTTATCTTATTTCTTACTAGTGGTTATTGATATTAAAGCATTTATATTTAGAAGTTTGTCAAAATTACGGTGAATTTATAATATTTTGTAAGACCTTTTGCTCATAACGTTAATTAAGGATAAATTTAATTGCTAATTCATTTTATTATACCTTGGTTTAACCTTGGTTTTGCTTCCGCACGAATTGTTCATTCTGACGAAGGTCAAGCTTGTTACTCCACCTTAGACCTAAAGTTTAACGTGGAATCCGAACCACGGCCCACCAGCAGCAAAAGCAGCTCAGCGTCTTAACCACTAGGCTACCCATTTATCTACCCACCAAATTTTTATTGTGTGGAAGGATGAACAGCTGAGTTTTGCCGCACGCTGCTTGCCGGCACCGGGTCTCGATCCCGGGACCGATGGATTCGTAGTCAGCAACGCTAACCACTATACCAATAACATATAAGAGCTAACTACTGTTATTTTACCTCTACTTTGACCTCTATTACGATCTGTACTTTGACCCCTTTTATGACCTTTATTTTTACGTGTATTAAGTTTAAAACTCTTTTTAAAACCGACCTTTTACCATAAAAAGAAATTAACATTTGGTCGCTAATTACTGAATACACTTTTCAATTCGATACCCAAGAATATCCATAGATACCCAACGATACCCATTCTGCCTTGTAATTCACAAATATGATATAATAAATGGTGCTGAATCCGCAGCGTCTGCTTTTAACATTTATGTTTCCCGAAATTCTCGTAAAGCGACTTTTATTGGGGGTTCTCACACCATTCCAAACACCCTTTTTTTTTGAAAAAGAAAAAATCTATTCGCCAATATTCGCTCTTTAGCGGCTAAAAATAAATATTTTTGGTATAGGAAAAGTTATAACCCCTTTTCCCCCTCCCCACAACACACACACACACACACACACACACACACATACACACACACTCTCCGAACTGTTTAAAAAAAACACCGAAATACCAGAATTTTTTCGGGGGGGGTGGCAAAACCCACTGCTAAGAACCCATATAATGTCTAGACAAAAAAAAGAAAAGCATGCAAAAAAAAAACCCAACTAAAACCCAATAAGGAAGTTTATAAATAACAGTTGGTTTTAGTGTTGTTGTTTTTTATGACAATTTTCTTATAATTTGATCTATAATTTTGATTTTATGGGTTCCGTTCTCATAAAGTTCCTTTTATATTATTTATCTGTTTTTGCGAGCTCTAACTTATATTCTCCTATTCGAATTCTCACACACACACACACACATACAGCGTTTATATGCAAGGAAAAACAAATATTTACTTTTAAAATGCACGTTCTCTAGTAAAAACATTTCACTGGAAGAAGCATATATATATATATATATATATATATATATTAGAGAGAGAGAGAGAGAGAGAGAGAGAGAGAGAGAGAGAAGTAAATCCATACTAAAAATAGACATTTATATGATTTACTGTGGTGTTGCATGTAATACCAATATTTGATCACACTTCACTACCTTACTGTTCCATCTTCTCCCACACTAAAATTTCATTTTTTATATATTTTTTTTAATAAAGAAAAAACTGGTTTTGGAGGAACAGTGGCGATCTCTGTAGTATCCTCTTGCATTCTTCCTGTAAAATATGATATCTTTTTACTTCTCACTGATATGACTTAGTTTGTCGACATTGTAACCAACTGTCTATCTATCCTGTATATATATATATATATATATATATATATATATATATTATATATACCGGGTGTCCGAGAATTATCTGTGGATATGCTGCAGCGTACATGGCAACATTTGGAGTATCGATTGGATGTTTTGCGAATCACTAATGGTGCACATATCGAATGTTTGTAACAACGTTACTTTAATAAAAGAAACTTTTGAAAATACAGATTCTAAATAATCTTGTTTAAGAATTTTACGTGTGTTATCAAGAATTTTATTAAAAGATGAAATTGTACAGATAATGTTCGGACACACTGGAATTTCTAAAAACTTGTCAAAACTTGGTATCAGAAAAAACTTAATGAGATTCTCTGTAAAATGGGACAACACTGGAATTTCTACACTTCATGGTTGACTTTTAATAACAGCCAAACATTGTACAGATAATTCTCGGACACCCTGTATATATAAAATATGAAGTGATGAAAAAAAATTGTGGAGCCATCTGTCTTTATTATATAACACTGGGGAACAAATTTCAACTTTTTGTCTATTGAATTAGATTTGACAGTTAGTTCTAGGTAATTTGGGTGCGCTGAGCACGAATGTTTACTCGGTTTTGCTCTATCAGGTCCTGATTTTGCTCAACACCCCTCCTCTTTCGTCGTATTCATAAAAAGGTTTTTTTCTCAATACTCGCTAAGTCTTTTTGCAGTTACACATTATGCAACTAGGTTTTTATCTAGGTATTTGTACCTATTGTTATGGTATTGTTGTATTATGTATATTTTTATATGTAACACCCTAAAAATATTTTTAATTTTGTCATTTTTAACCCATTTTAATATTAGTAAATTAAGCTAAAAATATCATAGAATTCTAAAATTTTCTCGAGCGTTCCTGTTCTCTGTAGAGTATTCTAGAGGGACAACTAAAATATATAAAAGCGACTCGTTTCCAGAGTTAATCAGTCAATTCAATCAGTCAGTCAGTCAGTCAGTCAGTTGAGTTATTTTTAATTTTGTCATTTTTAACCCATTTTAATATTAGTAAATTAAGCTAAAAATATCATAGAATTCTAAAATTTTCTCGAGCGTTCTTGTTCTCTGTAGAGTATTCTAGAGGGACAACTAAAATATATAAAAGCGACTCGTTTCCAGAGTTAATCAGTCAATTCAATCAGTCAGTCAGTCAGTCAGTCAGTTGAGTTAGTTAATTAAGTTTGGGCATTAACATAATTTTGAATTGGCATATGATTTAGTGAGTAATTTTGTCATCGTGATTTAATATAGTTGATTTAATTAGACGTAATTTATATTGTACCTACTCATCCGTGTTTCTAGTTTAATTTCATAGATTGTAAGTACCTATTTCATAATAAGTACCTATTTAAACTAATTTTTGTGTTTATATTTCAGATTTTCTTAAATTTATATGAATTAGGGCTTTAAATACCTTTACAAATTGGCAGAACAATCAAGCACTATGTCATCAAGCACTAGAAAGTTCAAATGCAAAAACAACCCTGATTCCTTCTGTTATATATGTGGAAATTTTACACTTCCACATCAACGAGCAAATATAACTGACTTCGTAAAAAGAGCTTACTTAGCTTATTTTGGCATAAAACTGGGGGACCAAGATAAATCGTGGGCTCCACATAAAGCCTGCACTATATGCATTGAAAGACTGCGACATTGGACGAAGGGTTCGGATTCAAAAATACCTTTTGGAGTTCCGATGGTAAGTTTATGATTTCATAAAACTACGTAATTTAATCACTAGTATACTGTAACTTACCTAAATTTAATTGTAACTTAGGTACATAAACAAAAATTTACAGAAAATGTTTATAAGAATCTCAAATATTGCATAAGGTTGAAACACATAGAAATGTTAAATGTTTGGGTGATAACTTTTGATAAAATTCATAAAAACAAGTCTCTCGTCGCTTTTGTTAACGCTTTACAATTTTTTTTCCATATCAGGTGTGGCGAGAGCCTACTAACCACGAGACCGATTGCTACCTTTGCTTTGTCAAGACTTCGGGCTTCACTAAGAAAAATAAACATTGTATCGAGTACCCAAATTTCGACACCGCGATACGACCTGTGCTACATTCAAATGAGATCCCCATTCCAAAATTTAAGGGTCTGCCAACTCAAGAATTAGTTGAAGATGTTCCTGAAAATATTGTTATGCACTTTGAGGAGTCAGACACCGATTTTGACCCCAGCGTATTTGAAAGTCAAAACGATCCGCAAAAGTTTAATGATCTTGTAAGGGATCTAAATTTGCCAAAAAAGGCTGCGGAAATTTTAGCTTCAAGACTTAAAGAGAAAAACTTGCTTACTTCAAACACATACATTTCATTTTACAGAAAAAGAGAAGAAGAACTTGTTAAATATTTTAGAACAGAGGATAGTTTAGTATATTGCTGCGACATAGTTGGTTTGTTAAAGAAGATGGGGGTTGAGTCTTACAATGCAAATGATTGGCGCTTGTTTTTAGACAGTTCGAAAAGAAGTCTTAAGTGTGTGTTGTTGCATAATGGCAATCTATACGGCTCGATACCGATTGGGCACTCAACAAAATTAAAAGAAAAGTATGAACATATAGAAAAGGTTTTAAATCTTATCAAATATAGGGAGCACGAGTGGATCATATGTGTTGACTTAAAAATGGTTAATTTTCTGCTAGGACAACAAGGAGGGTATACTAAATATCCCTGCTTCCTTTGCTTATGGGACAGCAGAGCCAAGGAAGAACATTATTTCAAACAAATCTGGCCAGCACGAACATCACTTACTGTCGGAGAAAAAAACGTAATTAATCCACCTTTAGTGAGCAGAGATAAAATCATATTTCCTCCTCTGCATATAAAACTAGGCCTCATTAAACAATATGTAAAAGCTTTAGATACGAACGGCGAGTGTTTCAAATACATAACTTCAAAATTTCCAAGTTTAAGTTATGAAAAAATCAAGGCGGGAATTTTCGACGGTCCACAAATAAGAACAATGATTAAAGACAGCAATTTTCCTAATGTCATGAATGAACGCGAAAAAAATGGCTGGTTCTCATTCGTGGACTTGATAGAAAACTTTTTAGGCAATTATAGGGCAGATAACTACGAAGAAATCGTAAAAAAACTTTTAAGGGACTACAAAGAGTTAGGTTGCAATATGAGCATAAAATGCATTTTTTGAATAGCCATCTTGACCAATTTCCAAGTAATTTAGGTGATGTAAGTGACGAACAAGGGGAGAGATTCCACCAAGATATAAAAATTATGGAGGAACGGTACCAAGGCCGCTGGGATTCCCACATGATGGCTGATTACTGCTGGTGCTTGAAAAGAGACCTGCCATCAACAAGCAAATACGCTAGAAAGTCTTACAAAAGAAAAATTTTGCCACAGTGAAAGCTTCATATCTGTTTGTTTTTTTATTTTAATTCATTTCTATCGTTATAATGTAATTTTACTGTAGTTTGAACTGCTTGTATTCATGAAACTTGAAAAAAAAATTTAACACATGACTTAATTTTTTAGTCCTAATTTGAAAAATCTGGAAAATGGCACATAGGCTGTCGACAAGAATCAGGACCTGATAGAGCCAAACCGAGTTGAAATTCGTATTCAGCGCACCCAAATTACCTAGAATCAAGTGTCAGATATCATTCAATAAAATACGTGTTGCCCAGTGTAATTTAAGATTATATTCCGCAAATATTGGTTCGTAGGAGTCATTAAAAACACTAAAACTCACTAAAACTAAGTTTATCTCGATTGTTATTGAGTTTTACAGTTCACTTACAAACACATTCGCTCTGAAGAACTTTATTCTGAAATCACTCGAGTTTACCTTTTAAAGATTAGTCACTATTCATTAGTTATGAAACCAGTGTTATACTTCAATTCTAACCCTACACCTTTCTAGTCTGTTGAAGAAGATACAAAATATAACAATAGCTTAAGTGGCTCTATACTTTTATACTTTTGTCCTTCACACACTCCTTCTCTCTCTGTTTATATATATATATATATATATATATATATATATATATATATATATATATATATATATATGTGAATTTAACAATTAAACACGTGAAATGAATGAATGATGCAAACCCACAAGGAAAAACAAAAATGATTCTAATGCCTTTTGTGTATTCGTGTATTTGTGGATTCCCTGACTGATGAGGTGTACTTCTGAATACACGAAAGGCCTTGGAATATTTTTTTATTTTTCCCTGTAGGTTTGCATCATATATATATATATGTTAACCATTCTGAGTTTGTGTATATATATATATATATATATATATATATATATATTATTTCAAGAACCAACTGAACAGATTCCTGTGCAAAGTCCCTGACCACTGTGACCAGCCATGTGTGGCTGGCTACGAAGGCAGGAGCAGATCAGACAGCATTTCCCTCCTTCATCAAATCCCGCAAATGTTTGGAAATTTGTTAAGAATCAAACGGGTGTCAAAAATGTCCTCCCGCCGACAATCGATGGGATGTCGGGGGAGGATGAAATTGCAAAGCTGTGGAAAAACCACTACTTTAACATTCTTAATAGTGTGAGTAGGGATAATCTTAAGATAGATTGCAGCGAAACGATTGTGGGAGGGACAAGGGAAAATATTTTGATATCATTTTCTGAAGTAAAGAGGTTAATTAAAGAGTTAAAGACTGGTTCTGCGTCAGGGGTAGATGACTTATCGAATGAGCACTTAAAATATGCAAATGACGTAGTATGTCTGCATATATCATTGCTCCTATCAGCCATGCTTGTTCATAGCTATATCCCTGCAGAGTTCATGAGGGTATATATCTTGCCCCTGGTCAAAAATAAGTACGGAGACATTCTGTCCAATAATAATTACAGGCCTATTGCTGTCGCTTCCTGCTTCTCGAAACTACTAGAAAAACTCTTGTTACTCCGATTAAATAATTACCTATGGACATCTCCTATTCAGTTTGGCTTTAAACGGTCCCACTCAACTGACCTGTGTATCTATGTACTCAAAGAAACAATATCTAAATACATTGACAGTAATTCAACCATTTATAGCTGTTTCCTTGATATAAGTAAGGCATATGATAGGGTGAACCACAATATTTTATTTGCAAAACTACTGTAGAAGACAGGAAGGTTTCCATGTACATATTAAATTTATTGAAATTTTGGTATTCCCACCAATCTTTCATTGTTAGGTGGGGCAATGTACTATCCGAGTGTTTTGGCTCCTCTTGCGGGGTGAGACAAGGCTCCTTGCTCTCCCCTATGCTGTTTAATGTGTATATTGACGGATTAATTGCTTCACTTAATGAGGCAACAGTAGGATGTTGTGTTGATAACAAGAATAAATAACTTAGTTTATGCCGATGATATGGTGTTAATAAGTCCCTCTGTTAAAGGTCTGGATCGGCTACTAAATGTCTGCGAAGTGTATTCGCAGAAACATGATATTCTTTTTAATGTTACAAAAACTAAGGTTATGCAATTTCATCCTAAAAGCTGTAATCAGCCAGCTGATATAAGGTTTAAAATGAATGGTGAAGTAATTGAGGAAGTACAAGAGTTTAAGTATTTGGGTCAAACTATTACCAGCTCCTTGAGTGATGACTCGGATATAAGAAACAATCTCGAAGCCTGTGTGCTAAAGCGAATATGACCATAAGGAACTTTCGATTCTGTACAAGTGAAGCTAAAGACACACTCTTTCGTACTTTCTGCAGTAATATATACGGTCAGCAACTCTGGGTGAATTATAAAAAAGGTTCTGGTAGAACCCTAAATTTGCTGTACAACAGGTCTTTTAGACTCTTACATAAATTACCCCCGAGATGCTCAGCTTCGCAAATGTTTGCTACCTGCAATGTCCCGAGCTTCCCGGAGGTAACAAGACGTGCTCAACACAGTCTAATGCAAAGAATTAAAAAATCAACCAACCCGATCATCCAAGCTATCCATGAGTCCTGCCATTTATCCTCTAAGCTATGGACTTCTTGGTACGAAAACGTCTGTCTGTAGCTCCACTTAACTTCGACAGTGCAGTATTATTTCTAATCAATTGTATATATTTCTATCCTTAGTGTATGAACCGTCATTGTATTAATAATATTTGTCATATCGACTATAGGCTGCCAATAAACCTTTTCATTTTCATTTCATTTTCATATATATATATATATATATATATATATATATATATATCCTCCACTAGAATAAGGCAATATATAATATTTTGCAAATTGCATTTTACACTTCAAATTATTTAATTCTTGTAGCAATAACAATAATAATAATAATAATAATTAATAATAATAATAATAATTAATGAAGTTCATAAAATTTAATTTGTGAAACTTAATATTTATTTCAGAGATTTAGATTTTCATTTTGAATACGGTGATTATTTATTTTGTTTACAGGTTACATAACTAAATTTAATACATGAAACACACACACAGCTATATAATATGTATACATATATACAGTATATAGACCTATATATATATTGGCCGTTTCAACTTTTAATTAAAGTTAGAGTATAGAAATAATGATTTTGCGTGTGGAACTTTTAGTTGTCAATTAAATTTCAATTTTGTTGTAATGTTCATTTTGGCCGGTTATAAAATTCATTTCCTCTCGATAACTTCCGCAAACACACTTACCCGGGCTCAATTTTACGACGTCGTCGAATTTTACAACTTTTTGTAATTGCCAGTTGTACGAGTAAACTTTAAATGTTGAATCCTTTTATCGTGGTATCGAATCCTTTTGATAAAAGGATGTACCAACTCCACTTATTATCGTGACCCTCCTTGGAAAAATCGTTGTGTGTGTGTATGTTAAAGAGAGGTAAATAGATAGGCAATTGAACGGACAGAGAGCGTCAGAGAGACAGACAGACAGAGACATAGAGAAACAGAGGCTGACGGACAGAGGACTGACTCATGAAAATCTATTCCTTATAAAAAGACAGAAAGATTGACAAATAGAGAGAGATAGACAAATAAATAGACGAGACCAGACGGACTGATAAACAGGGACAAATTGACCGAAATATATACAAAAAAGAAACAGACCAGATAAATAAATAGGTAGATAAACAGATAGACAAATGAACGCGTAGATAGATACATAGATAGACAAATAAACAACAAAAAGGAAAGACAGATAAACGGAGAGATAGATTGACATATACATGGATAGATAAAGATAAACAGACAGAGGACGGGTTTATGCAAAATTGATCCTTAGAGACGAACAAAAAGGTTCAATATAGAAAACAAAACACTCGAATAAAATTGAAATCTCCCAAATCATGAAATCTTCATTTGTTTTTAGCTGAAACTTGCCATTCTAATCTCATCTTTTTCATTTATTATTTTTACTATTTTTTACCATTCAAATCCATCATCTTAAAATGCGAAACACAAAATTCTTACTAATATTTGTGACGGTCGAACTGCGAAATTTGTTACTTATGGCCGACCAAACCACTTGCCAGGTTTGGATGAGACTTGGAGAATAGGGGTAACTGAGGCCGGGAAAGAACAAAGCCTATGAGACGTCAGCCTCCGAGGTCATCTGAGGCCGCTGGAAGCCGTTTTTACCGTTTCCCGGCTTAGGCCAAATTTGGACTTTCGTATGGGGTCAAAAGTTGTAGGAAATGGTCGATTTAGGGGGTTCGGATGAGGTCAGATGACCTCTACGAGGTCACTGGAGGTCGTTTTGTGCTGATTTTATGGAATTTTCAGAATTTTTTCGCTTTTTTTCCGCTTTTTCCTCTGAACTTTCTAGAATTTTCTATAACAATCTAGAATGGCATTACATGGTGCAATAACAACATTATATGGTGCAATAACGTCACATTGGTCTAAAAACGGCGTACCTCCTCACAAACTCGAGCTCAAAGTCGGAGCGCCCATCATACTCTTTAGAAATCTGGACCCACCCAAACTCTGCAATGGAACACGACTTGTTTGTGAAGCAGCTCTTGCCTCATGCGATTGAGGCGACCATCATGTCTGGCAATTCCAAGGGTGAGGACGTATTTATTCCAAGAATCCCGATCATCCCACCAGATCTACCCTTCGAGTTCAAGCGTCTACAATTCCCTGTCTGACTCAGTTTCGCGATGAGCATCAACAAGAACCAGGGGCAATCCGTGAAGATTGCTGAACTGAATCTGACATCTCCATGCTTCTCATATGGTCAGCTTTACGTTGGTTGTTCAAGGGTGGGCTTTCCAAACAACTTCTTCATCCTTGCTCCTGGAGGAAAGACTTTGACTTAGAATCTTTTGCTCTGATTATGTCAGAATTTCCATAAAGTTGTTTACTTCAACTGTTGATTTTGTTTGTAAAAGCTATGTAGATTTTTTACTTTAATGTCTTGAAACAAGCCAAAAGCGTTCAACTTCCACCCGGGCAACGCCGGTTTGCTCCACTAGTATGGCAATAATTATAAGATGAGATGAGAGTATCGTACAACAGCCACCAACCGTAACTCAGTGGGCAACACCGTTTCCCTGTAAGTGAAATGAAGACACTGAAGTCGGGGGTTCGAATCCCGATGGTGCTGGTAATAATAATCCGGCAGTTCGTCTCTCTCTCTCTCTCTCTCTCTCTCTCTCTCTCTATATATATATATATATATATATATATATATATATGTGGTGTGCCTCGGTGGTAAAGTGGTTAGCGTCACTGACTACGAATCCATCGGCCCCGGGATCGAGACCCAGTGACGAGAGGCGGCGCGCAGCAAAACCCAGCTGTTCATCCTTCCACACAATAAAGAAATTGGTTGGTAGATAAATGGGTACCCTGGGTAGCCTAGTGGTTAAGACGCTGGGCTGCTTGTGGGACTTGGTTCGGATTGCACGTTAAACTGTAGGTCTAAGATGGAGTGAAAAGCCTGACTTTCGTCGGAATGAACAATTCGAGCAGAAGCAAACCAAAGGTTACCAAAGCTTTATTAATAGTTGTCAAAAATGCTTTAAATCAGTTTAGGTTTCTGAAGATTAAATGTTTACAAACGTATTTAAATTAACCTTTTACATGCATGGTTTGAATCGTCTGTCTCTCATTGGATTTGTCTCTTAAGAAAAAATTATTTACACAAATGTTGTGAAATTCTTCCTAATTCCGTTGTATCTTCAGATGCAATCCTCTATTTATGGCTTACTGTACGTAGCATCGAAGTTTTATTTACTAACGGACCGCATCCACCGAATGACAGACGAATTTCCTTCGTCTTGAATGGGTTTCCGGACCAAAACCTCATCAATCTTCAGCTGCATACCAACAAAGAGGGTGTAGGAAATAGTGGATTTTATGGATGTTTAAAGTTCTATTTTTAGTTTCATAATTAACGAGTGAGTTTGACTTTCAAATATAGTTTAGTTAAAGATCTTAGCTTATGTTACTCACTACATCATTTCAATTACTTAAATTTAAGTGTACCAACGAGGCCATAACTCTAGGGTAGTTTTGACGTTTTGAAAATTCTTAGTTTTCGTTGTTTTCTAGCTAAACTACTCAGTTCTTATCCCAAGTCACTTAAAAGATGTTTCCCCTTATTAAATTTCCTGTCGAGTAACACCATTACAGAGTTCTACGTAAATTCCTTCCAAATGTAAAGCTTGTCAAACCTGAGATTACGAAAGGTAAACCCTCTTCAAACCTACATAATTTCTCTCCCGGAAGGTGGCACGCTATATCGGAACGAACTAAAGCAGTAACTGAATGTACATTATCTAACATAACATCTAAATATCGTAAACGTATCATACAAATGCAAAAACGCACAAATTAGTCACACGGTCGTAATTCACGAAATTCAATAACCTTTTTATTATACCCTTCGTCAGAGTAGTTATCAATGTCATATTTGCCGAGCAAAATATCTTTAATTAAGTACAAAGCCTAATATTTTTGAGAAATTAGCTTTAGAAAAGGCCTAACTTATCGTAAGTCCAAGTTTGACAAGCTCTATAATTAGAAGAAATTTACGTAGAAAGTCGTAATGGATATCAATCGACAGAAAATTTAATAAGGGGAAAAAATCTCTTCAGGGACGGAGGATAAAACCGAGTAGTTTAGGCAGGAAATAGCGGAAACTAAGAATTTTTAAAACGCCCAAACCCTCCTTCAGTTCAGCCCTCAGTGGAACACTTAAATTTAAGTAATTAAAATGATATATTTAGTACCACAAGAAACATCCTTTAAACTAACATATATTTGAAAACTAAATTCGCTCGTTAATTATGAAACTAAATATCGAGCTTCAAAAATACACGAAATTCGTTGTTTCGTTCACCGGCTTGTTTGATACGCGGATGAAGATTGATGACACAATTGGTCTGGAACTGTCATATACTAGAACGAGTTCACTACAGTTAAAAAGGTACTTAGATACACATTCATTTTATTTACTTAAAACACAATTCCAACTTGATATTGCTTTAGAGGTCGATTATTACATTTAGCAAAACAGAGAGGGAGAAACGTTTTAAGTGGAACACCTTAAGAAACTCTTCGATGAATTGCGTACAAGTTCAAAAACCAGTACTGCGTCATAAATATTTCTTTGAATGCTCAAATCGATTGATTTTAAATATATGAAGTTTTTAAAATTATAAAGTCAATTTTCAGATATATATATATATATATATATATATATATATATATATATATATATATATATATATATATATATATATATATATATATAGCTGGAATAGTTTGCCGGTAGAAGTAATTAGTAGCACGTCTATAAACATGTTTAAAAATCGATTAGACGCATATGTTGATAGAAAGGGTATAGTTTAAGGTAGTAAAATTAAGGCTTTCTGGGGATAGATCCCACAGCTCAACACAAGTGTTGTGGGATATAGGGAGGCAGCGTCTTGGGTTAGGGGATACTCTCTGTCCTTACACACCCCATTTAAAGAGATTCCTCTGCCGAGCGGTGCCCCCCATAGTACTGTGAGGTATTGAAAAACTCATGATCTTCACTTGCCCCACAAACACCTTTAAATGGGAGACCCAAAATGGGTGCACACACATTTCTACATTACTGTACAGTCTTTACAGCCACACCTACACTTTTTATCGTAAGTGTATATATTGTAATGTATATGATTGTAAGTTTTGACTTGGTCCGCAATCGATATGGACCGTGACTTGATGGATACCGTAATGAAATTGACTGGATTCTTTGGATCTGATATATTTGCATGTCCGTTATAAATAGATATAGAGTGTAACATATTTGTGGATAATAGTCTATTATGACTTGATCCTCTGGATCCAGATATTCTATCTTTAGTTTTGAATCGATAATTAATTGGTTTTAAATTGATGATTGTTTGGTTTCGTAAAAGTTGGTCGTTGCCAATTTACCGGCGGTTTTTACATAAATTTCTTATGTTCTTGTGGTTCGGAACCCACGTAAAATTGTAGGTCCCCTCCGCCACCACGGAGGACATACACAATACACGATTACGAACACAGTTAGGTAGACCAGCCATGAGTGGATCCTAGGGTCTTTGTTGGTCTGAAACATTATAACATTATAACATTAAATATATGAAGGTTTTAAAATTATAAAGTCAATTTGCACCAGGCTGTGTATATATATATATATATATATATATATATATATATATTAGTGATGTATGTCACATCCGCATCCGCGGGGGATGCGGATGTTGCGGATGTGTACTATTTAGCGTATTTTAGCTATTTTAGCTGTCCTCCAAGCAGTATTCCCAGTGAACAACTATTCAGTGGGCTGGCCTTATTTATGATGAAAAACGAAATCGGCTGAAAGGAGACAAATCAGAAAAATTGCTATTTTTGAAGCACAATTTGCCCCTCATTCAGTTCAAATATTGAAATTTATGCAGCCTTCATTTGATCTTTAATGTAACTGGCAATGTCTGTTGTGCATTTGTATAAATAATTGTTCATGCTACAATACATAACAATGTCATAAGCACACTACTTTCCAAAGGGTGGTGGTTGGGAAAAGTGGTTGGTGGGATGCAGGACGAGTTGGGTCCCCGTCCCGCATCTTGGTAACACACAGTTGTATGGCAAAAACTCGTCCAAAAGGAGAAGAGTGTACAGTAGGTAAAAAAATTATAATTACAAAATTATATTATCTAATATCTTATATCTAATATTACCGTATCGAATATCTAATATTTATAACTAACCAAAAATCGAAAATCAATTAATAAATTAAGTATGAATTTAAACTATCATATTATCAAGCTGACAAATTTATGCATGAACATCCGCATCTGCATCCGCATCCGCGGATGTCTGAAATCTTACATCCGATACATCACTAATATATATATATATATATTAACGTAAAGAACGACGCTTTGTATAGGAGAATTAACCGCGCAAGATGAGAGCGAAAGAACGAAACAAATGAAAAAATGAGGTAACCACCCGGGAATCGAACCCGGGATCTTCCGATTGCCGGTCAGATATGATAACCATTACACCACGGGCCTCACTCAGTCAAATGTCGTAATTCCTCTACATGCGCGCAGAAACCCGGGTGGTTACCTCATTTTTTCATTTGTTTCGTTCTTTCGCTCTCATCTTGCGCGGATAATTCTCCTATACAAAGCGTCGTTCCTTACGTTAATTATACTGCGTGTTTGCAGTTATAATGTGTGTATATATATATATATATATATATATATATATATCAATGTTCCCTCTAATTTTTTTTAGTCCGTGTGCGCAAGAAATTTTCGTTGCGCATACATTTAGATTCATGGTGAAAAATTGTGCAAACTTTTCTGAGCGCTATTATCTTCAAAATTAAATATATATATAAATATTAAATACTTAATAAATATTATTTCCATAAGGTCATAGTTTGATCATTACGGTATTATTAAATAGATATTAAAAACTGTTTACAATATTATATATTCTTAAAAAAGAAAACATTTTATCCATTCTAAAAATATGAATAAAATAAAAAATATTAAAATAAAATTCAACAGAATAAGGAAATAAAAAAAAAAATAACATTAATTGAAAATGACTATTTTAGTTATCATTTCTCAAAACAATTTTTAGCATTTAGCAATTTAAAATAGACTATCAAGATTAATACGTGATTTTATCCATTCACAAAATAGGAATAAAATAAAAAATAATAAAATTCAATAAAACAAAATATAATCAAAATAACATTAAATGAAAGTGCCTTTCATTTAAGTATGATTATGATTTCTCCCTACGATCTTTAGCATTTGCCCATTCCAAATAAACTCTATGAAGATTAATACATCCGTCACCATTCAGGTAACTTTTAATTCGCATGAACATGTCCAAATGATTTTCTTTCAAGCGGTTTCTTAATTTGTTCTTTATAGAATTCATTAAACTGAAATTTTTAAAATTACTTCATTTACTGTCGTGACTCATGATACGCTTGAGCCTGTGCGCATTTTATTTTGCTGTGTGCGCGCGCACACGCGCACACCTTAGAGGGAACATTTATATATATACATATGGGAATGAACTCAGAATGGCCCCTTCAGGTTTTTTATGATACACACAGACCGTGCATGGAACAAGGAACTCTTCTGGGATAATTAAATCCACTATAGTCCGAATAAGTAATGGTAAATGACAAATACCATAGATTTTCTTTTTCATGATGCTAGCCCGACGTGGGCAACGGGTCACTCGCAAAGAGGTCTGTGTGTATCATATATATATATATATATATATATATATATGTTAAACACAGACCGTGCACGGTCTGTGTTTAACATATAAGTTTCTCAGGGGACCATTCTGAGTTTGTGTATATATATATATATATATATATTATATATATATATATATATATATATAAGACTTATATATATATATATAAACTTGTAATAAATCTTAAAATAATTATTTATAGATAATAATTATTGGTAGAATAAACCATTATTTTTCGTTGATATGTTAATTTTAACTTATAAAAAACGAAATAGATAGTGAAGGTTAAAAAGTATAGAAGATTGGGTGCTGGTTAAGTGTGCGGTCTACTTACGATTCGGCGGTCTACCTTTTAATTATAGCTTCTTATCTTGTTTACTAATTGTTTGTTTACATCCCATTGTCAATCGCCCTTGACGATTGTTTAGGTTTAGTCATGATATTTTCGTTAGTTTTAACGAAAATATCATGATTAAACCTAACCAATCGTAGGTAGACCGCACACTTAACCAGCACCGAAGATTGCTTAAAGACTTTATAATTATTATTATATTTATTTCCTTGATCAGAAAAAAAGAACTTCTCTTACAGGAAATTGTTTTGCATAATTATTTTGTTATTTTTACTCACTTTTTAATATGAAATGGAAATTTTTTTTAAATTTAATGTAATTTTCAAATGTGGAAGCTATAGACGAGCTTGTAGTGACGGAAGGTTTAAAATTCTAGATATTCTCAGTTGGTGTAGATTGTAAAGCGAACCTGAGGTGCTATGAATGTGTCTGTGATTGGAACGGGTGCTTTTGCGTTACCCTAGAGAGGAAACGCAAATTGCATTGCATCTTGCTCCTGATGAATCATGCTTCCAAACGGATAAAATAAAAGAAACCGGGAAATTTGCGCGCCAACATTTGTACGACGGAAATTTATACGCCAGCATTTGCACGCCAGAACATTTATACGACTGGAAATTTATACGCCAAGCATTTGTACGACGGTAATTTATACATTATACGCGAGAAATTCATGATCAGTTAATAAAATTGAATTTGAAACTAGGTAAGTTAAAATACAAATTATCACAAATTATGAAATTACATATTACAATAATTAAATGCATAATTGAAAATAGATTTCAGCTTATCAATTTAAGAGAAAATGTAACTAGCGATATACAGAACGAATGTCTTTTAAAAAATCGGAGAACAAATCTTGCGAGTTTTTTCTCATTAATCTCCAGACCTAACCTAACCTAACCTAACCTAACCACCTGTACCTATTCAATAACCACTTACCTACCTGTTAATCCTTTAATGCGCTGTGATACATGATAAAATTTAAAATTCTTCAAATTGAAATAATTTTCAAAATATTTAAATAATGTTTACTTTTATTTATTTATTTATTTTTTGTACCTTTGCTTATGTTTATATAAAAAAATGAAGTCACGGTTATTGTACTTAAGTCAAAAAAGTCCGGTAGAGCGCATACTTAAATTACCGTCGTACAAATGTCAGTCGTATAAATTTCCAGTCGTATAAATGTTCTGGTGTACAAATGCTGGCGTATAAATTTCCGTCGTACAAATGTTGACGTACAAATTTCCGCACACGAAAATAAAAAGTATCCGCGATGCAAATTTACGACAAGCGCTCTTGAAAGAATTACGGATTAGACCACTCGTATGAATATAATAAATCGCGGCATTATTGCTTCCAGTGATGATTTCAAATTCAAAATTCAAAAACTTTATTCAGAAAAGAATACGAGTGACAGAGTTTTACAATATTTTTTTTTATACGAGTATTTGATATGACATCAATATATTCACACTGCTTTCATCTGAATATGCCCTTAAAAGCATGGACGCTCTTTAGGCAAAATTAATGGCATTTAGTTTATTTATCCCATAAAAATAGTGAAAGTGGCAAGTAATAGCAATAGTGACAACAAAAATAATAATAATTATAATAGCAATACTAATAATGACACCGTCCTGCGAATTTAAATTTTTGGAGAGTTGTTTCAATGAAAATGGGTTATACTAGGCAATAAAGGCATGCTCTTCTCAGCTGTGTATTTAGCTTTTTCCTGTCATATCTAGATATTCCACAATCCCACGTAACGTATAGATAAGAAAATGTTACCAATTGGATAAGAGAACAAACGAATCATATGGCATATGTTATTCAATTCAAACATTTTACAGTAGTAATGCATGCCCAGAAACACATATTATACACACATACATACTCACATTATTACTACATATATGCACAACTATATATGATACATGTGGATACGGATTTAAGTAAGATACAATATATTTATATATAAAAATTGTAAATGACTGAACCAACCATTCATTCATCAATAGTAACGCATTGAATTTATTAAAGCAGTCACTAGCTAAAGAAACTTCCTTTTCGTCGATTTTCTCTTGTGTACTGATTTCGATACATCTCTCTTTAGACTCCAGCAATAGTCTGCCATCACTCGAACATCCCATCTTCCCTGATACCTCCATTCCATTCCGAAAAAGTTGTTCACCTTAAAAGCTAGCGAAGCATCTTTTTCATGACCTGTCAATGCATCTTCAAATGCTGAATCGCTTAAGAGTTGCTTTATTTGAGGACCGACAAACACTCCTTCCTTCAGCTTAGCATGACTAATTTGAGGGAATTTTTGACAAAAAATTATATCCAGATCCTTCTTTGTTGACACCTTTGACGAAATTTTTCATTAATCCAAGCTTTATGTGGAGTGGAGATTACGATCTACCAGTGGATTAGCAATGATGTTTGCTTGTCCTAGAGTAATCTGTTCTCTCTGAAGCCATTCTTTCCTCACATAGTGTTCCTCCCTGTCTCTGCTATTCCACAGATATAAAAAACACGGGTATTTTGTAAAGCCAGCCTGTTGGCCTAAAAGAAGGTCGATCACCTTAAGATCACCACAAACAAACCATTTGTGTTCTTCATAGTTCATCTTGTTTAAAAGAAATGAAAGATTTCCACGAGTCTCTTTCAAATGAACTCAATGCCCTATAGGCAGAGAGGCAACTTTGTTTCTATTATGCAGTAACACAGCTTTCAAACTTCGCTTTGAGGAATCAATGAATAGGCGCCAGTCACATGGTTGGCAGTATTTGCCCATCGCCTTTACCAGACCTAGTATATCATTGCAGTATACCAGTGATCCTTCAGTCGAGAAAAAATTTATGAAATCTTTTTCACGATGTCTGTACCAGAAGAATGTTATCGAAGGAGCGTAGATTCCATTCTTTGAGCCTTGCTCCCAGAAGTTCTGCCGAATCTTCCGGTAATGCTGAATCTCTTACTAGGTCATTCAGATCATTCTGACTTATCAATTTTAGTGACTGATTTTCGGCCACAGTATATGCTTCGTCAGGTTCATTTGAACATGATTCTGCTGTTATGGAGATGTTGTCTACATCTGAAACAAAATTTTCAAAATCAAGAGGCGGCTTCGGCACAGGAATTTCACTTGAATGTGACACAGGGAGGATGGCTGATGGAATACTCGTATATGTGATGTGCCTCTTATTTTTATTATTATACCCAGCCACGTTTGTCATGCAGAAGTAGCAATCGTCGTAGTAATTTCTCGGTTCTCTCCAAATCATGGGGATGCCGAAAGGCATTTCCTTCTTCCCACAAGCCCACTGACTCAAACATTCCACACATGACTTACAAACATAATGTGGAGCCCAAACCTTGTCCTGGTCGCCGATCTTACAGCCAAAATAGGCGTGGTAATGCTTTCGTACTTGTACGATGATTCCTTGCCTTTGTTTAGAAGTAGTAAATCGTCCGCATGTATAACAGAATGAATTAGGTGTATTATTACAAACTCTCGGCATATTTAATCCAAATCTGAAACAAAGAAAATGTACATTGGTTCAATTTTGAAATAAAATCAGATGCTTACGCGTATGAAACTCATAGCAGACCAATCATAATTGGAAATATAGATGCCCTTTTAGGCATATGAGAGAGGTACATTTCTCAAGAAATAGAAGCGTTTGGGTAGAATAACATACGTCACATTCCTATCAGTCGTGACGTGCCAGATACAAATTATGCATTGTATCTTAATTCACATACCATGGGCTTTACTAAAATACTATAATTTACTAAACAACTCATACAGCGTAGGGCAGTGTAATAAATACAATATAAAGTTTAGAAAATGTTACATAATTTTAAATTAAATGATTTATTGTATATTTAGTAGAAAATAAATGATGCTTAATAAAAAAAATAAGAAGTACTTAATGAAATTAGCATATTTTAAATAGTTGACTATAAAATGAGAACTTCGTTACTATGCTAAAAATGCCAGCAGTGAGCTTAAACATCAATAGGAGCTAATGAAGCATTTTTTCAGTGATTTGCGAAATAATTTAGTGATGAAGCCTGCCAGATATCATTGGCAGTTCCATTCCATACATCCGCTCCTTCGAAAGAGAGTGCATTTCCCGCAGTTTCTATTGTATAGTTTGGTTTGTACATAAAATCACTGGGCAATCTGGTATTATAACGATGGTGTATTTAATGGGGGATGATTGGCCTTTGAATGGGTGATGTATGTTGATTTTTATTGATAATCTTGAACATATTGGCAACAACATTAAATTTACAAAGTCATTTAGTTTTAAAGTACTTTGTTTTTTAAACATTGGGAAGGTGATAAACCAAGTTTGGAAGTCTCGTCAGTACGTCAGTCTCCGTGTACTTTGCAATGACGCTGCGAGTTGCTCGTATTTTAAATTGGGGTATGGTGATTCTGTCCAAAACTTGATCTGTAAACAGGTTGTGACCAAAATACATTATATATATTATATATATAAAAAAGAAGACATTAGACAGCTGGAGGGGATCCAAAGAAGCTTCACAGCCAAGATCAATGGGTGCAAAGAACTAAATTACTGGGAAAGGTTACGAGAACTAGACCTATTTCACTGGAAAGGAGAAGAGAGAGATACACCATTATTTACACTTGGAAAATAATGGAGAAACTAGTCCTAATCTTACTCTGAATCCCATAACTCGCCAAACAACGATGGAAAGTAGAAGCGGTAGACTGTGTCGTATTCCCAAATTGAAGGCGAGACAGGGAACATCCTTAACCCTGAAAGAAAATAGTTTTGTAGTGAGAGGACCAAAACTGTTTAATCAGTTGCCCAAAGACCTAAGAAACACGAAGGGAGTTGCAGTGGAAATCTTCAAAAGAAGACTAGACGCCTGGCTCAGAACAATCCCCGATGAGCCTGGCGTACCTGGCTATGTGAGGTGGAGAGCGCAAGAATCCAACTCACTACTTCACCGGGCCAACTCGAGAGGAGGGGCGACAAGCTTGACCTTCGCGAAATGAGAAATCATCACGCGGAACCTTTGTAAGGTTGTAAGGTAAGGTTATGTATAGAAGCCCCGACAAAGGCAAAGGCACCGTCCTTCTTAATAAACCAGATTACATCAATAAGGTCAACAACGTTCTTAACGATCCCACCAAATTTAAAAAGATTAACGATAATCATTTAGCCCTTTCCCTAAAACTTGAAGATAAAATCAACCGTTTCCTCAGAAAACTATATGATCAGAACAAAATTTCAGAAGGCACTTATAACCAAGTACGTTCTTCCGGCTCATCCCCAGGTACTCTCTATGGCCTCCCTAAAATACATAAACCCAACTTACCCATTAGACCCATCCTTTCGGCCTACACTACCCACAATTACAAGCTAGCAAAATTCCTAATTCCCACTTTAACCCCCCTAACCCAAAACGAATACTCCGTCACCAACTCCTATGAATTCGCTAAAGAAATATGGACCATAAATAACTCAAATAACCTTCATATGCATAGTTTCGATATAGTATCTCTCTACACCAACGTTCCAATTAAAGAAGCCATCGATATCTGTATTAACAGCCTTTTCGCCAACAATCCGAATACAGTTTTGAATCTAACAAAACATGAATTTACCAAACTGCTCACCCTCGCCGCCTCAGACCTATTTTTTCTTTAACCAACAACTTTATCAACAAACCGACTCACTAGCTATGGGATCCCCCTTAAGTGCCACCTTAGCGAACATCTTCCTCAGCCATCACGAAAATAACTGGCTACTTCGTTGCCCCACTCGTTATAAACCACACCTATATAAAAGATACGTTGATGACACCTTTCTCCTTTTTCACAATGCCAACCACGCCCCCTTTTTCTTAAGTACCTTAATTCCCAACATAAAAACATTAAGTTCACCAAAGAAGACGAATCCAATAACACCCTTCCCTTCCTAGATATTACAATAACTAAACAAAACAATAAATTTAGCACTTCCATATATCGAAAACCAACGTACACAGGCCTGGGTACTAATTTCCTAAGCCACATCCCTTCGCTATATAAAATAAACAGTATTACAATTTTAATCCACCGTGCCTACCATCTTTGCTCCTCGTACTTATCCTTCCACCATGAAATAGAGTTAATTCTTAACTTCAGCATTATTAACTCTTTCCCAAAATATCTGTTACAATCTTTAACCAGAAACTTTCTTAATAATATTTATCAACCCCCCCCTTAAAGTTCCTACTGTTAAAAAAGACGTACAATATTTTTCATTCCCCTATTACGACCACATTAGCCACAAAATACTTTCCGAACTCCGTCTCTTACTCACCCCGCTTTACCCCCAAATTAAATTTCATTTCGCTTTCACCAACAACAATAGTATCAAATCTTACCTCAACCATAAAGAAAAAAACACCCCAGCCACTTGCTTCGTCCACTATCTACGCTTTTAATTGTTTTCGCTGTAAAGCGAACTATATTGGCAGTACCATCCGCCAATATCAAACAAGAGTGGACGAGCATCGTGGGATTTCTACAAGAACTTCACAGCCCTTGAACAAACCCTCCAAATCAGCAATAAGGGATCACTGCCACCTTCACAACCACCCGTTACTTTCCTCCAATTTCAAAATCATTAATTCAGCCAACCAACTAATCGACCTCCGCATACTTGAGTCCCTTTATATCCTCAGTATCCAGCCAACCCTCAACGATTACAGTTCCGCTTTCAATTTAAACATTGCCAAATAAACTCTAACTCAAAAGAAATCCACCATCACTCCGCCCGGCTCCATCTTTCTAATATGGAATTCTTTCAACAGGCAACCATTCCCAATCTTCTGTACAATTAGTCTCTTATTACGTTAACAATCTGGTAAGAACCCCTTCAATTCTGTTTTACCTAAACCGTTTTATATTTTACTTATTGTCCGTACTTTTATAATTTATATCATTTAATTTTTAATCTTCTAATTTAATATACAGGGTGGGCCGAAAGTCTGGATCCATAGGAAAAATATTTATTTTAATACATAAATTACAACAAATGGTAAATACTTAAAATGAATATCAACTTTAACTCGTAAATGCGTATCCGTGATACTGTACAGTGGTTCGTACTCCAGTATAAACAACAAATTATAACAAATGCTCAAATTGGCGGCCTCTGACATCGAGACACTTAGGGATGGAATTTATGATTTTTAATAATTCTTCGAATTGACGTTCTCGAGATGCGTGTTTCATTTGATAATCTTCTTGTTGACTTTACTGGACTATTCGTTAAAGTTTCACATACCATTGCAGAGGTATTTTCATCAGTTGCAGTTTTTGGACGACCAGAACGCCGTCGATCATGTACTACACTTCCTGTTTCTTTGAAACGTTTAAACAACTTGCCAACAGTCGCATGTGTTACTGGATCCTTGTCAGGATGATTTCTATTGAATTCGGTAGCAACTTCTCTGTGTGTAGCGCCCTGTCTTGCGTACATGAGCACAAATTCTACCCGGTCTTCTGTTGTTAGATTCGAAGCCATTTCTGGGCTGAAATAAAAAAAGTATTTGAGTATTTATACTGGAGTACGAACTACTGTACAGTATCACGGATACGCATTTACGAGTTAAAGTTGATATTCATTTTAAGTATTTACCATTTGTTGTAATTTATGTATTAAAATAAATATTTTCCTATGGATCCAGACTTTCGGCCCACCCTGTATATTGTAACTTACTATTAATTCTCGCTAATTGTTGCGCCATTTTAATTTATTGTTCGTTTTTATTTATTATACTTATTTATTTCTATTTGTTTTTAAACTTTTTAGCACTGATGATGGAAATTGAATTTTTCCGAAACGTCTGTTAATAAACATGTACCATCTTTTCGTCCTCCTATTCCTCGCTAAGCTACGCTTTCCCCAAGAACAAACCATTTAACCAAGTTATATATGTGTATATATATATATATATATATATATATATATATATGATAATATGATAATATATATAGATATATATATATATATATATATATATATATATATATATATATATATATATATGTATATATCATATGTGTATCATATATAACATTACACACCCAGAAGGGAAAATAAAAGGCGATTCCAAGGCTTTTTGTGTATTCAAACACCTCGTCAGAGAATACACGAAAGGCATTGGAATAACTTAATTTTTTGCTGTGAGAGTGTAACATTTATTAATTTTATGTTTACTTGTGGAATTCACCTTATATGTATACAGTATATATACACACACATATATATATATATATATAATTATATATATATATATATATAGAGAGAGAGAGAGAGAGGAGCGATGTGGTGTATGGGGGGCGACGGACTGGCAATGTGCTGCCTCAGGGTGTATGAAGCGGTCTGGGTAAACCGTGGAGTAGTCTGCGGGGCCTGGGCTGTGGATAATGTTGCCCTGAGGCAGGTGCATTATGGTCATGAAAGCTGATGAAGTGAATGTGAGCGAATGAGGCGCTTCCTGCCTCTTCCTGACGCAATCTCACTGCGATGGGAGAGGCGTTTGGGTATACCTTTGGTAACCTTTGGTTAGCTTCCGCCCGAATTGTTCATTCTGACGAAGGTCAAGCTTTTCACTCCACCTTAGACCTACAGTTTAACGTGGAATCCGAACCACGCCCCATCAGCAGCCCAGCGTCTTAACCACTAGGCCACCTAGGGTACCCATTTATCTACCAACCACTTTCTTTATTGTGTGGAAGGATGAACAGCTGGGTTTTGCTGCGCGCTGGCTGCCGTCACCGGGCCTCGAACCCGGGGTCGATGGATTCGTAGTCAGCGACGCTAACCACTACACCACCGAGGCGCATCTGCACCACCGACGCGCACATATATATATATATATATATATATACACATATATATATATATATACATATATATACACTCCACTAAATATGTGATAATTCACATATGCAGTCGGATTTTTTTGTGGGGTTACACTTTTGGCTAACTCGGAACATTAAAAAAGTTATAAAATCTACAAATATTTTAGTTGTCGGAAAAAAGATATTAGTCCTCGTTAGGTTAGGTAACCCTAGGTTAGGTTAGTTAAGGTTTGGCTTGGTTAGGTTAGGTTAGAGAGTACCTCACTATTTATTAACATAATAGAAAACACCGTTGAAACCCTCAGTTGCGTTCGAAATACTTCTGACGCCCTTCTAGGTTTGATGACACTAAAGTTAGGTTAGATTAAATTACGTATGGTTAAGTAGATTTTAGATATATGGATTCTAAAACGCGAGTACCTCACTTATAGGAAGATGTTGAAGTTAGAAGTAACTTAAAAGCACCGTATATGCGAACAATGCACCCACTCTGGATGAATTAAAACCGGAGCTTTGTCGCGTCAACCATAACACTGGTATGCATATGAAATTTTTTTGTCTGCTGTGAGGGTTTTTTCAACTCATATTATATAATTCGACCATGCTGAATTCGAAAATGACATTGGTTTTCCTCAATCAGGTCAGGTTTTTTCTCTATTGGCCATTTATTATAAGTCCAATTTTATCCCCAAATTTATTGATTTTTTTAGCTTAAACACTGTAGATACGAGTAATATTATAAGAACACTCGTGAAAAATGAAAACATTGTGTGAATAAATACTTTTATTCATACAATGAATATGGAAAAAAGTTTATTGAGGAAGGAATGAAGTTTTTTGGCTTTCCGTCTGTGTTTTTCTTCGGGCACGTCTCGCTTCAAACACCAGCAATAGTCCGCCAGCATATGATATCCCAGTTTCCCTGGTACCTCTCTTCCATTATTTTGATATCTTGGTGAAATCGTTCACCCTGTTCCTCACTATAATCCCGCAATTTTCAGGAAAATAGTCCAAGTGGGACCACAAAAAGTGCATTTTTATGGACATGCGCGACCCATGAGCTTTGAAAGCTTCCATCAAGTTTTCGACAACGGACTCGTATTCTGGACTTCTACGCTTGCAAGAAAATCAGTGACAACTGATTTGAATGCCTGCCAGGCATTCTTCTCAGTTGGAGTCATTGCGTTTTCGAACTGAGTATCCTTGATCAAAGTTCGAATTTGAGGACCATCAAAAACCCCAGCATTTAGTTTAGCATCAGATATATGAGGAAATTTACTCTCGAGATATCGGAATGCTGAACCCTCCTTATTCATTGATTTGATAAATTTTTCATCAAGCCCAGCTTAATATGAAGTGGTGGGAGCAAAATTTTTGTTGGTGGTACAAGGGGCACTGAAACGACATTATGCGACCCAGGTTCAAAATTCTCTTGGATGCCCATTCACGCTGTGCATAGTGCTTCTCATCCGCTCGGCTATCCCATTTGCAGAGGAAACATGGGTATTTCGTGTATCCCCCTTGCATTCCCAATACAAATGCCACAATCTGAAAAAAAATGAAAATATTTAAAGAATTTAGAGAATTTGTTCTATCAGATAATAAAATCTATGCATTGGACTGTATCACTTCTGTGGGGAAGTTAAGTGTTCTTATACGCTCTCAAATAACCTTTGGAAAAACAACATAGTCAATAGCAATAGTTTACTTATGATATTAGTATTACCTTCAAATCTCCACAGATCCTCCAGTTATGTTGGTCGTATACGAGAGCATCCAGTAAAATTTTCATGTTATCGTAGCTCTCAGTAAGTTGTACGGAATGTGCTACAGGGACTGATGCAACCCTATTCCCAATGTTGAGAAGTACTGCTTTCAAACTTCGTTTAGACGAGTCTATAAATAGCCTTCATTCTGATGCGTTATATGGCAGGCCCAAGGATTCGATTAGCCCCTCAACATTGCAGCAGTACACTAAGGAAGAGGTATTTTCGTGCACTACAAAAAACTTGCGGAATTCTTCCTCTCGTTTCCTATACCAGGAGAATGTTGTTCCCGGAGCCAGCAAGTTGTCCTCTCGAAGTCGTGAGCCCAAGATCTCGGCAGCTAATTTGGAAAGTCCTAAATCCCTGGTAAGATCATTAAGTTTGGCCTGGTTGAGAGGCCTCGGCTCATTTGAAGCGGTATTTTGAGGTATATACGACTGGGACTGGTCATTGGCATTGGTCATTGATTCATCATCAGAATCATCGAAGTCCAGGGTTTGAGGTGGGTCGGGTATTGGAATTCCAGGACCATGGGGTACAGGTCTCATAGCAGAAGGAATGTCAGGGTATACAACAATGCGTTTATTCTTCTTGTTAACTCCTGAAAATAGAAACACAGAAACATGGATATAAAACTTGCATATGAAATACAGTAGAAGAAGCATTCAGACAGTGGCGGCTCGTGAGGGAAGGCTGCGGTCTGTAAGATATGAAATAGGTCGATGGAGTCTGTATATTTTCTTTCTTTTTCATTCATATTGTCCCTTCGGGGACAATATGAATGAAAAAGAAAGAAAATATACAATCATTGTATATGTAAATGTAACTTGAATAACAATATGTATGTGTAAATGTATTTTCTATAACAATATGTATATGTAAATGTATGATTACCATTATGGTGAATATTATGCTATATATGGTGAATATTACATTATGGTGAATATTATGTCAAGTTTCATACGAGGATTTCAAAATATTTAAGAAAAATAAATTTATAAGCCCACCTTGGAGGTTTGTCATGCAGAAATAGCAATCTGTCACGTGATCCTTTCCTTCTCTCCAAATCATGGGAATTCCAAAAGGCAAAGATTTCGCTCTGCCTTTGCTCCATCTTCTCAAATTTTCAATGCACGTCTTGCAGCACATATGAGGGGCGAAATTTTTGTCCTGGTCCCCTAGCTTAATTCCAAAGTATGCTCTATACATTGTCTTCGCAAATTTAGTGATTTGGGACTGGTTATTTGGCATGGTAACCGTCCCACACATGTAGCAGAATCTATTGGGATCATTTTTACACGCTCTATTCATTATGAAATATTTTATCTACATGCCTGAAAAGTAAAAAAGATATTATACAAGTGAAACAAGTGATGATAGATGTTACTGTTCCAATTCCGCTTTGACAAAATCACGAAAAATTCTATTTTACTTATGAGGCCATAGCCGGATAACCTGAGCTGATTGAGAAAAACGGATTGCAGATTCGAAATCAGCAGGAAACACTCTATAAGAATCACTTACAAAACCCTTGACAGCAAAATTGATGCATACCAGTGTAATAAAGCTTGAGATGAAGTGGAGAGTGCGTTTCATAAACCAATTAAAGCGTTAAACTCGGCTTCGAGCTCAGATAAACTCACTTTCAGCAATTCTTTCAATTCTCACCTCTTTCAACTCTCACATCTTTCATTTTTAATTATATTAATACTTCATTATTATATTGAGATTTATCAGGATGTAATAAATGTAATGAATCTTGAAATTTACTGCAGAGTTATTTTTGCAGTACCTGTTATATATCGGGTGACCCAAAAAAAAAGGGAGACCTTTTAAATCTTCATATCTCGGCAAATACGGTACACAGAACATGAAATTTTAATATGTTAGTCCTAGGTAATTTTCTGGTTTGTATGCCATCTTTTAGGACTTTAGCTGAAAAATTGGATTTTTGGCGAATATTCAAGAAAAATCTTGCTAATGAAGTTCAAGTTGATAATTAAAGCGATTTTAATTAACGTAAGTCAACTGCAGGAGGTTTGGACAAGCTTCTCGAGAAAATCGATAAAACAGGAGATATCAAAAGAATACCAGGTAGCGGTATTAAATTTGACTACCAAACAGTCCTGATTTAAATCCTGTCGATTACGGCCTTTGGGAAAATTTGTCGCAGAGAATTTATCGGGTCAAAGTAAGAAATGTCGCTTAGTTACGACAGCTTCTTCTGGAAAAATGGGATGAGCTACCACAAGAACAAATCAATAAAGCCATAGATGAGTTCCGTCCTAGACTGAAAAAGATTGTAGAAGTTCGTGGTAAACATATCGAGCAGTTTTTTAACATCAAGGTAGCACCATATGCGAGTTCTTTGTAACGTTTTATCCGCACATACAATGCAGTAGTAGTGTAAATGGAGAATTTCCACTGGCATAAAGAAATATCCAATAAATCTGTAATTTTCATTAGTTTTCTTTGAAATCCGCTCACCGTATAGGAAGTTTACTTAGTTGTGGGGTGTGAAAAAATATTGTACTCTGACCATAACTTTGGATTTTACAGGCAAAATTCGAGGTCTCTCTTTTTTTTGCCGACCCGATATATATATATATATATATATATTTATATATATAAAGATCCATTCCTAATCATAAATAGTTTTCCACAGCTCTTAAATTCTGTTCCTTGCTTATCTACCATTAATCTATACCCTTAATCTACCATTTATCACCTTAACTGCTGTTTGAAACTTAACGTGACTTAACGGTTCCATATTTCATTTACTGAGATTTTTGTAGTTTACCAAAATCAAAAGTTTCATTAAAAAAATATATGAGAATGAGTGAGTCAAAACAAAAAAATATTTTTCTAAAGTACTCGTGTAATTTTTTAAATTTTCCAAATTCTCTCTCTCTCTCTCTCTCTCTCTCTCTCTCTCTCTATATATATATATATATATATATGGTGTACACAGAGTCCTTTCCGATTATAAACTTTAATAATTGCATGGAATCCAAAGAAGAGAGCGTAATGGTTTGTTTTTCATGGTGTTGCATAACACATCACGTTTATTATGTTTCTCATAAAATCTCAGCATAGGCGCCTCGGTGGTGTAGTGGTTAGCGTCGCTGACTACGAATCCATCGGCCCCGGGTTCGAGACCCGACGGCAGCCGGCGCGCAGCAAAACCCAGCTGTTCATCCTTCCACGCAATAAAGAAAGTGGTTGGTAGGTAAATGGGTACCCTAGGTGGCCTAGTAGTTAATACGCTGGGTGTGTGTGTGTGTGTTATCCATATAGACAAATAAATGGTTGGAGGGTGGTAGAAGAAGACGCAGATAAGAGATGGCGTTATGTTACGTTTCGGCACAAAGCCTTGCTCACACAGAATGATAACATGAGTTAAACACACAATACTTAAATTCCTTCTCCTGTTGCATTCCCTCTCTATCATATGCAGTCCTTCACCAGCACTCGACAGATGTGTGTTAGTCATATAGACAAATGAGCGGTTTGAGCCAAATTAACGGAAAAATTAATATATACAGGGCGTCCCAAAAAAATGTATACACACTTTAAATACTTATAAAGGCAGTGTTTATTAAAATACATTTCATTTTCAAAATGTAATAGAATCTACAGACATTATTTAATTGTTTTGTCAACGCCTGTTTTCAAACTGACGTCCGTTCTGGTCCAGGCACTGCTGATAACGCGAAGCAATGGAATCGCAAACATCACGAAACATTTCGTTTGGTATTTGTGTGCATTCTCGTTCAATGGCTGCTCTCAATTCAGCGACTGTTGCAGGTTTTATAGCGTAGACTTTGTCTTTTAAGTATCCCCATAAAAAAAGTCTAGTGGTGTGAGGTCTGGTGAACGCGGAGGGTATTCTATACGAAACCCCTTCGTCCAATCCACATCCACATCGTGCCAAGTACCACTCGCAATACTCCACTCTTCGGTCCGGATCATCATCATCTTCATTAATAGCATGGACTAATCTTGGAATGTAACTTTTCCATTGACAGCGCTTCAAAATGCGTTGGACAGACGATTCTGAAATTCCTACCTCACGACTCGCTTGCCGCACAGATTTTCTTGGACTTTGGTGATACGTTTCCAGTACTCTTTCTTGCTTTGTGGGGCTTGTCGATGTCCGTGGTCTTCCGGAACGCTTCTTGTGGACATTCTGAACAGTTCCATCGGCTTCAAACTTATCTCTAATTCGAGTGATGGTAAGTCGTGTTGGTGGATCTGTTTGAAACTCCCTCCTAAACTGTCTTTGCACTTCAACTGCGTTTTCACACTTCCAGTAGCATTTAGAATGAATTTCCTTTGTTCAAAGCTTAGTCTGACTGCCATTATTAATTCTAATGGGTTTAACTTGGAAAGAAAGAAACATCAATTGAGCTATCAGCTGTTAAAGTGTGTATACACATTTTTTGGGACGCCCTGTATATATATATATATATATATATATATATATATATATATATATATATATATATATATTAGGGTGTCCCAATTTTTTTTCTTAACACTACCTGACCACTCGTGTCATGCCCGGATGTGGTTTGGGCTAACGCATTGACTCTGTGATTTTCAACTCGATCAGATGATATTTAGAGGTCCCGACGTTTGATGACTTTTTTTTGGTTTTCAGAATTGATCATTATGGCGTTGACAAGATCAAACATCAAGTTGTGGCTTTTTGAGAGGTCTCCGATAGCAGAGCTGGCTAAATCTCGATTACCAAGTAATATGACGTGTTGCTCCTTTTCTTCTACCATCACCGCGACCAAAAGAAGACAGATTCCAACAGTGTCAAGGCTGTAATATCGGCTGTATTAGAAATCTGGGCTAGAGCCAACTCGAATCTGGCAACAACCTCCGTTCATGCCTCGACTAAACTGAAAGCTTTGGTTCAGAGGTATCGAAATTTGCATAAAAACAAGAACAAGACTGGAATGACTTACAATATTCAGCGGGATGTATTCTTGGCTGATATGGAGGATTTTTTTGATGTCGCCCGCTCAGACGTTCTGGATCGGGGAGATATCCCTCTTGAAGACAAGGAATTCCTCATTTCCAAAAGGGCAGATCGACATACAAGTTACATGGGAGGTGAAGATAGAAAATATAATGCAGCCACAATGAAAAGACAGGAAAGGGAAAGAGCTCTTGAGCGGGCACACCGGCGTCAAACGGAGGAGGCTCTTGCTGTAGGAGTCACAGAAGAGGCTACCGACAGCAGTTCTAGCACATCGTCAGCTGACAGTGGAAACGAAGCCGTCACTTGTGGACTTAAACCTTCGAAAGCTCCCAAACATGACAGACTAAAAGAAAGTCTGAGTGATCTTGACCTGGCAGCAACTTGGGATCGCGAGGGCCTTTCTGTTCGTCAGGCAACATCAGCGTTTGCTGCGACTGCAAAATCCCTAGCTCTCGGTCCTGACAGTGTTCCATCAAGAGCACGGTTCACCGCTTCCGACAAAAGGCCCGTACAATGATAGGGACCAATGTTATTGGCCACCTCGAGCAGCTTCCACCTCGACTGCAGATCCACTGGGACACAAAGATACTCACTGACATCGAACAGGAGGGTAAGTCAGTCGATCGGATTGCTGTTGTGGTGACTGGGGATGGTGTGGAATAGCTATTAGGAGCACCGAAAATAATAGACGGCACAGGACAGCAAATGGCAAGCGCAGTCCATCAAGCGCTCACCCTAGTCGGAATTGAGGACAAGATCATAGGCATGGTGTTTGACACGACGGCATCAAACACAGGGATAGTGCAAGGTGCGTGTGCGCGTTTGGAAGCGGCATTGGGAAGATCTCTTTTATGGTTTGCTTGCTGTCATCACGTTCACGAAGTGATTCTCAAGGATGTCTTCGTCGTGTGCCTAGGAACCCACCAAGTCCTCAAATCCCACTTTTCAGGAGATTCAAGGAGGCCTGGCCATCAATGAACCACTGTCAGTTGGATGCATTTGACAAGGACGAGGTGGCTAAAGCCTTCATAAATGACAATGCTTGCATTTCACAAATGCGACTTGAGGTAATAGACTATCTCCGCGATGCCCTAAGAAGTGGTAATCATCCTCGAGAGGATTATGAAGAACTTCTTTGACTGAGTCTCTTGTACCTCGGAAACGACGTAGGACGTTACAAGCTTCGGCCTCCAGGGGCTTACCATCAGGCCAGATGGATGGCCAAAGGTATTTACTGCCTGAAAATAGCATTACTGCAGTCACAGTTCTCCGAACTTCGTCTCCAAGAACTGCAAGGGGTTCGCCGTATGGCTCTCTTCGTGAGCCTTGTATACGTGCGTCACTGGCACGAGGCTCCCATCGCCATCAAATCTCTCAAAAATGACGTTAGGCTGTGCAATCTTCTTGTAGGTTACCCTGACAAGGACGTTGGAAACACAGCTTACCGGGCTGTGCTCCGTCATCTGTGGTATATCTCGGAGGACTTAATCTGTCTTGCACTGTTTGATGACAGAGTTGACGACAATGAAAAGCGTAACATGCTGCTAACCTGAAAAAGCGCCCTGGGAAAGGACTCAAACGGGTCCAAGGCAAGGGACTGCAAGTGGATGGCCGTTTAAGTCCGTGGGTGACGAGTCGATCCACCACACTCTTACAGTTTCTCCAAGTTGAGCCCACGTTCCTCACCAAAGACCCTGAAACATGGCCTACTGACGAAAACTACCGTCTGGCAAAGAGCCGAGCTGCAGAACTGATGGTGGTCAATGATGCAGCAGAGCGAGGCATCGCCCTCATTGAGAAATACACAAGCAAACCTCTGTGCCGTGATGAAGAAGACCTCTAGTTCCTCCTTCGAACTGTCCACCACACCGAGGAATGTGAGCCGGAAGGGAACAAAAACGGATCTCATGAAACACGTGTTTAGTTAAAATGCATAAATGTGATGCTTTGAAATTGTTGTTTGTGTGTTAAGATTAAAATACATGTTTATTTTGTATAATCATCTTTGTGATGGAACTTTTGAGAGAAATATTTCAGTTAATTTCCCTTTCAGTTAAGAGGAGAAATAAAGTGTTCAAAGTTCGGGACCTTTAAATTTCCTTCGATCTCTCTGAAATTTTACAGGAAGACTTCTAATGGGAATCATCAAAAGAGCGCAACACGAGCGGATTTGTATCCCGAAAAAAAATTTGGCCCCCTATGAGTTTGGGACACCCTAATATATATATACACCTTTGGTTTGCTTCCGCCCGAATCGTTCATTCTGCCGAAGGTCAAGCTTATATATAATATATATATATATATACACACACACACACACAGGGTATTATCAAATTTTGTTTCATAAATTAGTGTACATACTGAGGACGTCAAAATGAACAAACAAGTTCCTCTGAACATAAATCCGCAAACGCCTCGTTTCCGAGATACATTGCTTATTTGCTGAGGACGATGCTATTCTCTGTACAATTATTGTATGCTTTCTAGATATATCACAGAACAATAAAATTATTATTATTATTTTTTCCAAGTTATGAAGGGTATTGTTTCTATCTTTTCTCGTATGTAATGCGTCGGAAATGAAGTGGCTCGTGCTTGTTTTGATCGAGATAAAAATCGTGTAATAACAACAACAACAATAATAATAATAATGATAATAATTTTATTGTTCTCTGATATATCTAGAAAACGTACAATCATTGTACAGAGAACAGCATCGTCCTCGACAAAAAGCAATGTATCTTGGAAACGAAGCGATTACAGATTTATGTTCAGAGGAACTTGTTTGTTCACTTTGATGTCCTCAGTATGTATACCAATTTATGAAACATAATTTGATAACACCCTGTATAATATATATATATTATATATATATCTTCTTTCAATAATTGTAGAGAAAGGGGTGTTCTTAGGGAACCAGCATTTAAGAATAGAAAGGATGATCAACGTCCACGACAACATTATGAAGATTTAATATCAGACGTTTCGGAAGTCAAACTCCCGTCATCAGTGGCTAAAAACAATATAAAACTGGTATAAGACTTGTTACACAGGTTTGTAATTAACTTAATTTTAAAATACTTTCAACAGTACACGAACAAGAATAAAATTACAATAACAACACTGTTCTCAGATTCAGTGAAGTTTACTGATTAGATAAATAAAACAAAACTAAAACAGATGACAATATTATTATATATATATATTATATATATATATATATATATATATATCTATATATATATATATATATATACGAGGAGTGATCGATAATTTTATTGCTACGGACAAATGAACGCAAATAAGAAATAATCGTTTATATATGTGAGTCTTCATGCCCTCTGGCGTCTGCAGTCTGAAGCAAAATCTGCTACCATGAGTCAGTAGTTGGTTGGAGCGCTTAAAGGGAGGGTGTGATTTTGCAGTACGTCGAAATCTTGGAAATGGAGCAACGCGCGTGCCAAACTTGAAAAATCTGTATCGAAGACGAACGAAATGATTAAAACAGCTTTTGGAAATGATGCTCTCAGTGTAGCTTGAAGACAAGGAACGCAGTGGCCGCCCTTCCACTTCTCATTACGGATGAAAATGTCCAACAGATTGATTTCTGGTACGAGCAAATGTTTCTCCATTTTTAAACTTTTTGTGCAATTTGTGAACGTTAGCTACACCGAGAGCATCATTTCCAAAAGCTGTTTTAATAATTTCCTTCGTCTCCGAACGCGCGTTGCTCCATTTCCGAGATTTCATCCTACTGCAAAAACACACCCTCCCTTTAAGCGCTCCAACCAACTACTGACTCATGGTAGCAGATTTTGCTTCACACTGCAGACACCAGAGGGCAGGAAGACTCACATATGTAAATGCTTATTTCTTATTTGCATTCATTTGTCCATAGCAATAAAATTATCGATACTTTTTGATCACTCCTCGTATATATATATATATATAATATATATATATGATGAATAAAACCACGAAGGAAAGGAAACACAAAATGGTGCTAAGCGCTTTCGTCTAATGACATCCTCAGGAACACTGAAGTATATAAAAAGATTAAGCCTATATATAGGTTACAGAAAGAAAAAAGAAAAATAAATAACATACATACACACACACACACATATACATAATATATATATATACATACATATCTATATATACAAATACATACATACATACATACATACATATATATACAATAAACAGAGAAGTAAAAATAATAAAAAATTAAAAATTAAAACCTTAAAGGATTAAAGGATTATTTTTACTTCACTGTTTATTGTATATATATGTATGTATGTATGTATTTGTATATATAGATATGTATGTATATATATATATATATGTATATGTGTGTGTGTGTGTATGTATGTTATTTATTTTTCTTTTTTTCTTTCTGTAACCTATATATAGGCTTAACCTTTTTATATACTTCAGTGTTCCTGAGGATGTCATTAGACGAAAGCTCTTGAGCACCATTTTGTTTCCTTTCCTTCGTGGTTTTATTCATCATAAATATTTTTCACGTGTTACCTTCGTGAAATAATTTTCATATATATATATATATATATAACTGCAATGACCACGCAGTATATTAATGTATAGAAACGACGTAAGTAATGGATAGCGCATCTGACCGGCAATCGGAAGATCCTGGGTTCGATTCCCGGGCGGTTCACCTCATTTTTTCATTTGTTCGTTATTTCTCTTCCTCGTGTGCAGAACGCTCCTCTATACTTACGTCGTTTCTATACTATATATATATATATGAATAGAAACGACATAAGTGTTAAGGAACGTTTCTGCACACGAGGAGGAGAGATAACGAATAATGAAAAATGAGGCGAACCGCCCAGGAATCGAACCCAGGGCCTTCCAATTGCCGGTCGGACGCTCTACCATTATGCTACGGACCTCACTCAATCACAAATCGAAATTCTCCCACATAGGGCAGAAACCAATGCCCTGAGAGGGCACCCTCGCAAATCGTGAATATGCGCATATAACTGCAATGACCGCGCAGTATATAAATGAATAGAAACGACATAAGTGTTAAGGAACGTTTCTGCACACGAGGAGGAGAGATAACGAATAATGAAAAATGAGGCGAACCGCCCAGGAATCGAACCCAGGGCCTTCCAATTGCCGGTCGGACGCTCTACCATTATGCTACGGACCTTACTCAATCACAAATCGAAATTCTCCCACATAGGGCAGAAACCAATGCCTGAGAGGGCACCCTCGCAAATCGTGAATATGCGCATATAACTGCAATGACCGCGCAGTATATAAATGAATAGAAACGACATAAGTGTTAAGCATAATGGTAGAGCGTCCGACCGGCAATTGGAAGGCCCTGGGTTCGATTCCTGGGCGGTTCGCCTCATTTTTCATTATTCGTTATCTCTCCTCCTCGTGTGCAGAAACGTTCCTTAACACTTATGTCGTTTCTATTCATTTATATACTGCGCGGTCATTGCAGTTATATGCGCATATTCACGATTTGCGAGGGTGCCCTCTCAGGGCATTGGTTTCTGCCCTATGTGGGAGAATTTCGATTTGTGATTGAGTGAGGTCCGTAGCATAATGGTAGAGCGTCCGACCGGCAATTGGAAGGCCCTGGGTTCGATTCCTGGGCGGTTCGCCTCATTTTTCATTATTCGTTATCTCTCCTCCTCGTGTGCAGAAACGTTCCTTAACACTTATGTCGTTTCTATTCATTTATATACTGCGCGGTCATTGCAGTTATATATGCATATATATATATATGATATTAACTTACTATATTTAATTTGTACAAAAAATTATAGTATTCAACTTGGGCTTTTGTCTATATAAATATATAAAGACTCCAGAATTCTCAAGACTGTTTCAATTTGCCAAGTGGTTAAAACTGAGAAATTGTTATTAAATGGATGGTTGTTACTTTCGGAATGTTCACGGATTGAGGATTTGGCTGGTCTACTTAGTGGTAAAGAAGTGAGACTACTAATGCCATGATGCTCATCGACGATAATGCTGAAGCAACCGTTTTGGGTCTTTTTCGATGATCCTTTGGATGAGGTAGCCATATTAGGGCATCAATGTGTATATACAGGGCGTCCCAAAAAAATGTATACACACTTTAACAGCTGATAGCCAATTGATGTTTCTTTCTTTCCAAGTTAAACCCATTAGAATTAATAATGGCAGTCAGACTAAGCTTTGAACAAAGGAAATTCATTCTAAAATGCTACTGGAAGTGTGAAAACGCAGTTGAAGTGCAAAGACAGTTTAGGAGGGAGTTTCAAACAGATCCACCAACGCGACTTACCATCACTCGAATTAGAGATAAGTTTGAAGCCGATGGAACTGTTCAGAATGTCCACAAGAAGCGTTCCGGAAGACCACGGACATCGACAAGCCCCACAAAGCAAGAAAGAGTACTGGAAACTATCACCAAAGTCCAAGAAAATCTGTGCGGCAAGCGAGTCGTGAGGTAGGAATTTCAGAATCGTCTGTCCAACGCATTTTGAAGCGCTGTCAATGGAAAAGTTACGTTCCAAGATTAGTCCATGCTATTAATGAAGATGATCCGGACCCAAGAGTGGAGTATTGCGAGTGGTACTTGGCACGATGGGATGTGGATTGGACGAAGGGGTTTCGTAGAATACCCTCCGCGTTCACCAGACCTCACACCACTAGACTTTTTTTTATAGGGATACATAAAAGACAAAGTCTACGCTATAAAACCTGCAACAGCTGAATTGAGAGCAGCCATTGAACGAGAATGCACACAAATACCAAACGAAATGTTTCGTGATGTTTTGCGATTCCATTGCTTCGCGTTATCAGCAGTGCCTGGACCAGAACGGACGTCAGTTTGAAAACAGGCGTTGACAAAACAATTAAATAATGTCTGTAGATTCTATTACATTTTGAAAATGAAATGTATTTTAATAAACACTGCCTTTATAATTATTTAAAGTGTGTATACATTTTTTGGGACGCCCTGTATATATATATATATATATATATATATATTATATCGATGCCCTTTATGGTACTTAAAAGGGCATTAGTGTATGCATATATATATTATATATTATATATATATATATATTATATATATATATATATAATATATATAGTATATCAGTGGCGTGCATTCAGGGTAAGCTAGGTAAGCGCCGCCTACCCTAATAAAAATCTTATTAAAGATATTAAAGAGAGTACCGTATTTTTCAGAATAGTCTACAGTACATACCCACTAGCCAGGTATGAAGTTTATCATTAGCTACTATAATTATATAATAGTACAAATTGTACATATAGTGCGTGTGCTCGCACGCAATACCGCTTACCCTGTAGACGTACCCACCGCACGCCATGATATATATATATATATATAATATATATATATATATATTGTAAGAAGAGTGTCCGCACAAGAGGAGAGAAAAAAACGAGCCCTGAATAATGAGGCACCTCCCATTCCTCGTTTTCTTCTACTTTTGTGCGGATGCTCTTCTAAAGCGCGTCGTTCTTTACGTTATATATACTCTGTGTCGTTTGCAGTTAAAATGTATATATGTATCAGTTCCTGAAGTAAAGAGGTTAATTAAAGAGTTAAAGACTGGTTCTGCGTCAGGGGTAGATGACCTATCGAATGAGCACTTAAAATATACCAATGACGTAGTATGTCTGCATATATCATTGCTCTTATCAACCATGCTTGCTCATAGCCATATCCCTGCAGAATTCATGAGGGTATGCCTATTGCTGTCGCTTTCTGCTTCTCGAAACTACTAGAAAAACTCTTGTTACTCCGATTAAATGATTACCTATGAACATCTAATCAGTTTGGTTTTAAAAGGTCCCACTCAACTGACCTGTGTATCAATGTATTTAAAGAAACAATTGCTAAATACATTGACAGTAGTTCAACTATTTATAGCTGTTTCCTAAGTTTAGGTAAGGCATATGATAGAGTGAACCACAATATTTTATTTAAAAAACTAGAAGACAGGAAGGTTCTCATGTACATATTAAATTTATTGCAATTTTGGTATTCCCACCAATCTATTACCGTTAGGTGGGGCAATGTACTATCCGAATGTTTTGGTTCCTCTTGCAGGGTGAGACAAGGCTCCTTGCTCTCTCCTATGCTGTTTAATGTGTATATTGACGGATTAATTGCTTCACTTAATGCATGAGGTAACAGTGGGATGTTGTACAGATAGCACAAGGCTAAATAACTTAGTTTATGCCGATGATATGGTGCTAATAAGTCCCTCTGTTAAAGGTCTGAATCGGTTACTAAAAGTCTGCGAAGTACGGGGCTCCAATAAACCTTAGACCCCCCGCCCATGGCCTAAACCATTAGAGGTACAGTAAAACTAAACATACCTTACAAACGAGAATTTAATCCTGCATTTAATGAGAAAAATTTAAAACTTGGTGTTCCCGCCATTGGCTTCCAAGACAGCCTGAATTCGCTTTGGGTAGCTTGCCAAAAGTGACGTGAATAGATCTTGATCGTTACGCAAATTTGCTAAAACAGTTTCATTGTGGTGCGTCATTGTATCCTTCGAAAATCGATTTGCTGCAGGTTCTTGAAACAAGAGACATTCAACCTTGTCCTTTATAACTGATCCAATGTGTTCACAGACGTTCAGGTCAGGAGAATTTCCTGGCCATTCTTCATTTCCAAAGAAATCGATCTCATGGTTCAGCAACAACTGTTGAGTGGCTAACGCCTTAAAGCAGGGGGCCTTATCGTGCAGAAGTGTGACCTGATCGACATCCATAACATTGTTTTGGTTTCTTAGAAAAGGAATGACATGCTGGGACAGAATAATATCACGAAAATACTGTCCATCCCAACTCTGACCATTTGGCTTCAGCACCCACATGAGCTTCTTTGCAGTGAACAAAACAAACACACCAACACAGTCTGGACTTTTTAATAATTCGCAATAATGTTCATTGTCATCGATTTCATCTGGTGTTGTGGCCCACGCTCGATCATTTTGGTAGTTAGGTCGACGTGTTACGTAAACAAAAAATTCATCGGAGACAGCTAAATGCATGAAATCATACACATCCCAATCTTCAAGATAATGGGCAAACCACATTCTGTCATCGATGTTAAGTTGAGTTTTTCTTGCTTTGGAAGTTCATGCCAAGGCTTTAAACCTTGCCTATGACGGTACAGTCGAATGATCTCACCACTAACGATCTTTCCTCTCAACACTTCAATCTCCCTAGAAAGTTTAGCACAGCTGTTTTTCCGCTTACGCGTACCACTTTCAATGATGTCCTTTGTTTCCTGAGAGAGTGGCAAATTTGGGCGCCCAGATTTGGTTGTATCCATTTCACATTCATCCAAAGTTTTATTCCAATTTCTTTTGACGAAGTCCTCACTTCTTCGCAACTTTTTGGCAATCCATGAACGTGTTATAAAGGTGGCTCCAGCATCACGAGCTTCCCGAAATGTTATTGCTCGTATGCGATCTATCACACGTTGCCTCTCCGAATCACCAATTAATTGAGAAGCCATTATATTATCACTTTATCAGCTAGAGTAATTTTAATACCTGCAATAAATAAAGAATTTTATATATTTTTATAATCACTAAAAACTATTTCGATATAAGTAAACATGTAAGCTGCAAATGGGGGGGGCTAAGGTTTTTTGGAACCCCTTATATTCGCAGAAGCATGATATTCTTTTTAGTGTTACAAAAACTAGGGTTATGCAATTTCATCCTAAAAGCTATAATCAGCCAGCTGACATTAGGTTTAAAATGAAGGGTGAAGTAATTGAGGAAGTACAAGAGTTTAAGTATTTGGTTCAAACTATTACCAGCTCCTTGAATGATGAAAAGAATCTCGAAGCCTTTGTGCTAAAGCGAATATGACTGTAAGGAACTTTCGGTTCTGTACAAGTGAAGCTAAAGACACTCTCTTTCGTACTTTCTGCTGTAATATAGATGGACAGCAACTCTGGGTGAATTATAAAAAAGGTTCTGGCAGAACTCTAAATTTGCTGTACAACAGGTCTTTTAAACTCTTACATAAATTACCCCCGAGATGCTCAGCTTCGCAAATGTTTGCTACCCGCAATGTCCCGAGCTTCCCGGAGGTAACAAGACGTGCTAAATACAGTCTAATACAAAGAATTAAAAAATCAACCAACCCGATTATCCAAGCTATCCATGAGTCCTGCCGTTTATCCTCTAAGCTATGGACTTCTTGGTATAAAAACGTCTGTCTGTAGCTCCACTTAACTTTGACATTACTGTATTATTTGTAATCAATTGTATATATATTTATCCTTAGTATGTGAACTGTCATTGTATTAATAATATTTGTCATATGGACTATAATCTAGCATTAAACCTTTTCATTTCATTTTCATATATACATATTGATGCCCTATTATGGCTACATATACTATAATACATATACTGTACAGTACATACTGTATACACTACATATACATGCATCTTACACACTTCGAAATCTTCAAAATGAAAAAAAAGGCATCAACTTCAAGAGCCTCGCAGTCCCCTGGGGAGGGGACCATAAATGTCAACACTTCTGGCTCCACCGTCGCTGATACCGGGAACGCAGACCTGGGCAGCGGGACTGGATCTGCTACCGCCCATTCGAGATGTTCTGGGACTCTGCCTGATTCACTTTTCATTAATTTCTGCAACATTCGTGGCCTTTTCTCAAATTTACAATCTGTTGAACACCACCTCTTCTCCTCAAAACCTCATCTTCTTTTCCTCACTGAAACTCAGGTGTCTGAAACGACTGACAGCAACCCGTTTTCTGTACCCTCTTACTTTCTCTATACTCAATTTCACTCCAAAGGTGGATGTTGCGTACATGTACGCAACAACCTAACTTGTTCTCGTATTCCCGAACTCGTCTCTTCCGAATTCTATACCCTCTGGCTACGGCTTACATGCCAATCTCAAACTAAATACATTTGTGCTGTTTACCTTTCCCCTAATTCTATTGACTATCCAAAATTCTTTAACTACGTCACTTCCAAAGTGGAATACATTCCTTCCCGCTCTCCCTTTGCTGAAATCTCCATTTTATGATATTTCAATGTTCACCACCACCTTTGGCTTTCCTCCCATTTCACTGATGTCCCTGGTGAACTAGCTTACAACTTTTCTATCCTAAATGACCTATTGCAGATTGTACAGCACCCTACTCGTATCCCCTATCGTCTTGGAAATAGGCCCAACATTCTGGATTTATTTCTTACCTCTCATACTTCTTCTTACTCTGTGAAACTTTTTTCTCCGTTGAGCTCCTCCGACCACAATCTTTTATCTGTTTCCTCTTCTAGCGCTCCAATTCGGTCTTTGGATCCTCCCAAGAGGAGGCGCGTTTGGCACTTTGGCGCCGTTGATTGCGAGGCCCGTAGGCAGTACTTCTGTGATTTTCCATGGGATGATTACTGCTTCCGTGGCTGGGGCCCTTCAGAATGTGCTGAGCGCATCACAGGGGTGATTCTCTCGGGCATGGAGGCGTACATTCCATATTCTATTCCTACTACTAATGAAAAAAAATCTTGTTTTAACTTTACTTGTTCTAATGCTATCCACGACAGAGAGGAGGCTTTCAGAAGATACCGTCGTCCTCCAACTCCTGACTCTCACTCAGCTTATATTTCTGTCCGGAATCGTGCAAAATCTGTTCTTCGACTCCCCAAAAATTTCTTCATCCAACAAAAATGTGATAACCTATCCAATTCTAATTCTTCCCGCTCTTTCTGCCATCTAGCTAAAAACCTCTTCAACAACTTTACTTCCTCTTCTTTCCCTCTTTTCCATTCGGACGGGGCTCAGTTGCCGTCTCTTGTCCTGAAAAAGCTGAACCCTTCGCTCAAACTTTCGCTTATAATTTAACCATGGACGATTCCGGTGCTTTTCCTCCATCTCCTACCCCCTCTGACCTTATTATGTCAGAAATTAGAATCTCTTCTAAAGATGTTTTTCTGGGGGATGGGCCACTTCAGCGCCGCCACTTCAGCGCCGACGTTTCAGCGCCGCCATTTCAGCGCCAGGCCACTTCAGCGCCAGACTATTCAGCGACGGGCCCTTTCAGCGCCGGTCATTTTCTCTGTTGTTTTTATTGACTATACTTGTTTTGACTTTACTTGTTTTATTAACATTACTTGTTGTTATTAACTTTGTATAATGTTGGTTTGGTTTTGGTTATGGTACTTTATTTTCCTTCCGTTATAAAAAAATTAGTGTTGGGATTAGGTTAGGTTAGGTTTGGTTAGGTTTGGTTAGGTTAAAAACAGCCCGCCGCAGGCGTTAGCCGTAGTTAGCCGGCTTCAAGTTAGGTTAGGTTAGGTTAGGTTAGGTTAAGAATATTTATTCATATAACTAATGATGTAATTTCAGAATATTTTGCTCCCAACACTTATATCATTTTTCCTTTTTTTATTTCAGAATTTGTGAACCCTTTATTTTCCTTCCATTATAAAAAAAATTAGTGTTGGGATTATGTTAGGTTAGGTTTGGTTAGGTTAGGTTAGGTTAAAAGCAGCCCGCCGCAGGCGTTAGCCGTAGTTAGCCGGCTTCAAGTTAGGTTAGGTTAGGTTAGGTTAGGTTAAGAATATTTATTCATATAACTAATGATGTAATTTCAGAATATTTTGCTCCCAACACTTATATCATTTTTCCTTTTTTTATTTCAGAATTTGTGAACCCTTTATTTTCCTTCCATTATAAAAAAAATTAGTGTTGGGATTATGTTAGGTTAGGTTTGGTTAGGTTAGGTTAGGTTAAAAGCAGCCCGCCGCAGGCGTTAGCCGTAGTTAGCCGGCTTCAAGTTAGGTTAGGTTAGGTTAGGTTAGGTTAAGAATATTTATTCATATAACTAATGATGTAATTTCAGAATATTTTGCTCCCAACACTTATATCATTTTTCCTTTTTTTATTTCAGAATTTGTGAACCCTTTATTTTCCTTCCATTATAAAAAAAAATTAGTGTTGGGAGGATAATGCAAAAGTACCAGAATTGTTTCTGAATATGGGAACAGAAATGAAGTAGAGTACCTGCGTGCAATTGGGCACAATTTATCAAACTAAAATGAAAGCTAACCCTTTGTTTTAGACAATTTTAAATAATGTTTTTACTAATGATTTTGAATTAAATAAATCAATCTCTTAAATAAATATTATTTTTAAAATAAATTACTGTAATTAAATAAATTCTTTAAAATAAAAAAATTTAATTAATTATTTTCATTAGATATATCGATCCTTAGCCTGCACATTTTATTGAGTTGTCTTGAAACTATTGTGGCAGGCGCTGAAAGGGCCCGTCGCTGAATAGTCTGGCGCTGAAGTGGCCTGGCGCTGAAATGGCGGCGCTGAAACGTCGGCGCTGAAGTGGCGGCGCTGAATCGTACGCTACCCACAGACATCGCACAGTACAGAAAACACATACACACACACCTAACCCACAAAGCACTGGCACGACTCGGTCCGAATGCGGTCCTAGGTGCGAAGCCGCCACCCATTAACAGGTCAGAGATCAGTCTGAGCTGATCGGATCGAGTTAACTTAGCACGATTCCGATGTGGACATCACCCCAACTTACGGACATATAAACACAGACTAGACAACTCCACAGACGACACCTGCCACCTGTGCCAGGACACACCACAAACAATTGAACACATTATGACAGACTGTACCGCTCTAGCACAACAACGAACACAACACAACATCACTAGTGCGCTGAACCTCTGGTCCACTCCGGAGAGGGCGATCGGTTACCTGCGTGCCTCCGGCTTGCTCGATCAGGGTGGGCTGATCGGCTAAACAACAACAACCCATACCATAACATGTGGAACATTTTGAACATGACTATCGTCTGTCCAGTGAGGGTTTACATCTAACCAGTAGCGAGCGTCATGGCGGTAAACGTGACCACTAAGATAAAACATTGCCTCATGACGGGTAATGTTATGTTGGCTTGTCACCCACTCACGGAACTCTTGGCGGCGGTCTGTATCGTCACCATGCAGTTCTTGTGTTTGGCATATCTTGTAGGGATATAAGTGGTTTGCTTTCAGAATTCTCTGACAAGACGTCTTCGATTCGCCTGTCTCTCCAGACAACCTTCGGTTTGACTTCATTTTGCTGTTGAACAAATTACCCATTACCAGTGTCCCAGTCACATCATCCGTGGAGGTTCTTGGCCGACCGATACGTGGTCGCTCAAGAACACTCCCGGTGGCTTTAAATAGCTCACTCACTTTTTTGACAGTTGAGAAACCAATTTTTTTCTTCCTTGGCTTTGCTGATTAAATTCGTCTGCGACACTTCGGTACTCACTTCCTTTTCCTGCATACATGAAGACCAATTTCATTCGCCCATCTTTCGCTAATTTCCCATCCATGTCTTACCTGGGACAGAGAAAACAAACATTATTAATATAAATCAATTTCCCTTATTTGTCCTGACTTTTGGGCCACCCTGTATATATATATATATATATATATATATATATATATATTATATATATATATATATATATATATATATATAATAAATAATTAAGTTCGAATGTCATCTCTGAACTATTTTATTTGCTTGTCTGGAAAGTCCTTGAAATTCCTTTGAAACAAATATTATTTTACTTCATTATTTTTCAAGAGCGTAATTGGAAGCAAATTGTAAGAAAATTTACTAATGGACGCAATTAATCTAATTTAATTTGTTCAAAGCGCTACAAACTTTACACAGAGTTTGAAAGTGTAGCTCGCACAAGCCACATTTAATTGACTAGGTTGCTCCACACCATTTCACTGTTAATTCGTTTAAAAAAAAAGTTGAAATCTCCATTAATAATGAAGTACTAATAAAACTCTAGGATTAAATGTACATTACTCTATTACTCGTTCATTTCTCGAGTCTAACTATCAGTTCTTTGTACTGTATTGGTATCATATCTACAATAATGACTTCGTCTGCGTTTGTTTCTTATCTATAATAATAAATGAAGATTAATATATACTATATTTCAATTATCAGTTCGTTTGTGTATAAATCATAATTTAAACGTGACTTATGTATCATATATTTTATCTTTAATTAATTTAAGAACCCAGTAAAGCCAAAAGATAACGGAACAAATTATACATAACAAATAAATAATAATCCAACTGACAGTATTATTGTATTATTGTAACATAAACTGGAATTTATTATTTGTATTACTGTATTATTACAACATAACAAATCGTAATATTGTATTATTGTAACCTAACATACATTATTATACTCTAATATTTATTTTATAAATAAATTTATGAATATAAATAATTAAAATAAAGAGTTTCACACTAACTTTAATAAAGGAAGTCCGTGCTCGCGTCTCCGAGCAAGTGATACAATGAGAAATTCATCGTGATTTAAATTCATTGTCTAATTTTCATCTATTCGTTCGTTTATACTGTATACAGGGTGTACATAAAGTCAGGATCTATTTTTGTGAAGCACTTGGAAATTATATGGAATTCAATCATAAAATGATAAAGTGGTAACATTTATTAAATAATTAAGAGTAGGATTCGACGTGACGCCCATCAGTATCCCTGCACAGCTCAAATCGTTCCGCAGCATTTCTAAACACATTCTGGAGCATTTGCGGGGTTATGTTATCTGCAGCAGTTCGTATACGTATACGTAACTTTTCAAGACTCGTAATCTTCGTCTGATAGACGTGCGATTTGATAAAGCCCCATGCAAAGAAATCTAAAGGGGTTAAATCTGGTGATCTCGCTGGCCAAGGTCTGTTGCTTCCGCGTCCGATCCAGCGATTTGGAAAACGTCCATTTAGATAATCCTGAACAATTTTGGCATAGTGACAAGGAGCACCATCATGTTGATAGACGACGGTACTAACAATCCTATCCTATCCCTGCACGATTTGAGCTGTGCAGGGATACTGATGGGCGTCACGTCGAATCCAACTCTTAATTATTTAATAAATGTTACCACTTTATCATTTTATGATTGAATTCCATATAATTTCCAAGTGCTTCACAAAAATAGATCCTGACTTTATGTACACCCTGTATTTTAAATGAATTAATACGTCTCATTCATGATCTATATATTACACTGGTATGCATCAATTTTGCTGTCAAGGGTTTTGTAAGTGATTCTTATAGAGTGTTTCCTGCTGATTTCGAATCTGCAATCCGTTTTTCTCAATCAGCTCAGATTATCCGGCTATAGCCTCATAAGTAAAATAGAATTTTTCGTGATTTTGTCAAAGCGGAATTGGAACAGTAACATCTATCATCACTTGTTTCACTTGTATAATATCTTTTTTTACTTTTCAGGCATATAGATAAAATATTTCATAATGAATAGAGCGTGTAAAAATGATCCCAATAGATTCTGCTACATATGTGGGACGGTTACCATGCCAAATAACCAGTCCCAAATCACTAAATTTGCGAAGACAATGTATAGAGCATACTTTGGAATTAAGCTAGGGGACCAGGACAAAAATTTCGCCCCTCATATGTGCTGCAAGACGTGCATTGAAAATTTGAGAAGATGGAGCAAAGGCAGAGCGAAATCTTTGCCTTTTGGAATTCCCATGATTTGGAGAGAAGGAAAGGATCACGTGACAGATTGCTATTTCTGCATGACAAACCTCCAAGGTGGGCTTATAAATTTATTTTTCTTAAATATTTTGAAATCCTCGTATGAAACTTGACATAATATTCACCATAATGTAATATTCACCATATATAGCATAATATTCACCATAATGGTAATCATACATTTACATATACATATTGTTATAGAAAATACATTTACACATACATATTGTTATACAAGTTACATTTACATATACAATGATTGTATATTTTCTTTCTTTTTCATTCATATTGTCCCCGAAGGGACAATATGAATGAAAAAGAAAGAAAATATAGACTCCATCGACCTATTTCATATCTTACAGACCGCAGCCTTCCCTCACGAGCCGCCACTGTCTGAATGCTTCTTCTATTTCATATGCAAGTTTTATATCCATGTTTCTGTGTTTCTATTTTCAGGAGTTAACAAGAAGAATAAACACATTGTTGTATACCCTGACATTCCTTCTTCTATGAGACCTGTACCCCATGGTCCTGGAATTCCAATACCCGACCCACCTCAAACCCTGGACTTCGATGATTCTGATGATGAATCAATGACCAATGCCAATGACCAGTCCCAGTCGTATATACCTCAAAATACCGCTTCAAATGAGCCGAGGCCTCTCAACCAGGCCAAACTTAATGATCTTACCAGGGATTTAGGACTTTCCAAATTAGCTGCCGAGATCTTGGGCGCACGACTTCGAGAGGACAACTTGCTGGCTCCGGGAACAACATTCTCCTGGTATAGGAAACGAGAGGAAGAATTCCGCGTTTTTTGCAGTGCACGAAAATACCTCTTCCTTAGTGTACTGCTGCAATGTTGAGGGGCTAATCGAATCCTTGGGCCTGCCATATAACGCATCAGAATGGAGGCTATTTATAGACTCGTCTAAACGAAGTTTGAAAGCAGTACTTCTCAACATTGGGAATAGGGTTGCATCAGTCCCTGTAGCACATTCCGTACAACTTACTGAGAGCTACGATAACATGAAAATTTTACTGGATGCTCTCGTATACGACCAACATAACTGGAGGATCTGTGGAGATTTGAAGGTAATACTAATATCATAAGTAAACTATTGCTATTGACTATGTTGTTTTTCCAAAGGTTATTTGAGAGCGTATAAGAACACTTAACTTCCCCACAGAAGTGATACAGTCCAATGCATAGATTTTTTTATCTGATAGAACAAATTCTCTAAATTCTTTAAATATTTTCATTTTTTTTCAGATTGTGGCATTTGTATTGGGAATGCAAGGGGGATACACGAAATACCCATGTTTCCTCTGCAAATGGGATAGCCGAGCGGATGAGAAGCACTATGCACAGCGTGAATGGACATCCAGAGAGAATTTTGAACCTGGGTCGCATAATGTCGTTTCAGTGCCCCTTGTACCACCAACAAAAATTTTGCTCCCACCACTTCATATTAACCCTTTAACGCCGAACGTTTTTGTAGGGTTAAGTCTAAATGCGTGTATTTGAAACGGTACGTATTCGACCCAGTCGGCGTTAGAGGGTTAAGCTGGGCTTGATGAAAAATTTCATCAAATCAATGAATAAGGAGGGTTCAGCATTCCGATATCTCGAGAGTAAATTTCCTCATATATCTGATGCTAAACTAAATGCTGGGGTTTTTGATGGTCCTCAAATTCGAACTTTGATCAAGGATACTCAGTTCGAAAACGCAATGACTCCAACTGAGAAGAATGCCTGGCAGGCATTCAAATCAGTTGTCACTGATTTTCTTGGCAAGCGTAGAAGTCCAGAATACGAGTCCGTTGTCGAAAACTTGATGGAAGCTTTCAAAGCTCATGGGTCGCGCATGTCCATAAAAATGCACTTTTTGTGGTCCCACTTGGACTATTTTCCTGAAAATTGCGGGGTTTATAGTGAGGAACAGGGTGAACGATTTCACCAAGATATCAAAATAATGGAAGAGAGGTACCAGGGAAACTGGGATATCAATATGCTGGCGGACTATTGCTGGTGTTTGAAGCGAGACGTGCCCGAAGAAAAACACAGACGGAAAGCCAAAAAAACTTCCTTCCTTCCTCAATAAAGTTTTTTCCATATTCATTGTATGAATAAAAGTATTTATTCACACAATGTTTTCATTTTTCATGAGTGTTCTTATAATATTACTCGTATCTACAGTGTTTAAGCTAAAAAAATCAATAAATTTGGGGATAAAATTGGACTTATAATAAATGGCCAATAGAGAAAAAAACCTGACCTGATTGAGGAAAACCAATGTCATTTTCGAATTCAACATGGTCGAATTATATAATATGAGTTGAAAAAAACCCTCACAGCAGACAAAAAAATTTCATATGCATACCAGTGTTATTAATCATAACCACCTCTGAAGCGGTTTTATGTTTAATCAATTTGAGAGCACGGTAAATCCGAAAGCTTAAAAGCCAAATAAAATAAAATAAATAATCCAATTAGCAGTTATTTATTTTATTAAAATTATTGTAACAACAAAAATTGTAAAATTATATTTTTTTTATTAAAAATTTTTCACTTATTCATTCATTCATTAATGATGATATAAAGAGTTCTGTGGGGCATAAAAGGCTATTGTCTCAGAAGATTAGCATACTGTAAATTATCTTATATTCGGTTGGTTGGTTTCAGCTGTCTGAGCTTTGTGAATTTCTATGCAAGAAGAACACTCAAATGAAACTTATGATGGGATATATATATATATATATATATATTCAATTCTTCAATTCATATACAGGGTGTTTCAGGAGGAAAGGTCAATACTTGGGGAGGTGATAGTATCGGTCATTGTGAGAAAAAAAGTTCATATGAACATGTGTCTAATTCTGAATGGTTACGGAGATAGAGCTGTTTGAATCTGATGCGCGCGCAGCTCTTCCTTCCCCTGCGGTGGTCCTATTCAATGGCCACCAAGGTCTCCAGACCTCTCTCCGTTAGATTATTGTTTGTGGGGGTGGATGAAAAGTCAAGTTTACAAAAGAAAGGTGGATACACGAGACGAATTGCTCGCGCGCATTTTGGATGCTGCTGCCCGCATAAAAGAAGGTCAAGATCAGACGAACATCTTCGCACACGAGTTGCAAAGTGCATTGAGGTTGACGGTGGGATTTTCGAAAACGTATTGTAAACTGTAACAAATTTGTCATTTCTGTATCTGATACCATTCAAAATGCCAATGTTTAAGCATTAAATGTTAGAAACAGTAATTGGTTTCTCTTTCTCGATTACGATTAACAATGCTTTTGTATTTGTAGATTCAAACGACTCTATCTCCGTAACCATTCAGAATTAGACACATGTTCATATGAACTTTTTTTCTCACAATGACTGATAATATCACCTCCCGAAGTATTGACATTTCCTCCTGAAACACCCTGTATGTATATATATATATATATATATATATATATATATATATATATATATATATATATATATATATATATCAGTGCCACAAAAGTGACAAAGCGATACCTGACATAGATGCATTCTTTGAAGAGGAATTGCAAGGAGAGTATATAACAGACTTTGATTTTACCCCAGAAGATGTAGCGAGAGCTATCGGACAAATGAAACCACATTCAGCCGCAGGTCCGGACAATTGGAACGCATTGTTGATTAGAAACTGTAAAAATGAAATAGCTACACCTTTATACTGGATATGGAGAAGATCCCTAGACACTGGGGAAATACCGAGCATCTTGAAAAGAGCAAACATTGTCCCTATATATAAAGGAGGGGACAGATCACAAGCAAAGAACTATAGACCAGTGTCATTGACGTCCCACCTCACCAAAGTATCTGAGAGAATAGTTCGAGAGAAAATTTGTTTTCTTGGAGACGCGGGAAAGATTCAACGAAAATCAACATGGATTCCGATCAGGTAGATCATGCCTATCACAACTAATAGAACACTACAACAATATCCTAGATGCAATGGAAGGCAATGAAAACTACGATGTTATATACGCAGATTTTGCTAAAGCTTTCGACAAATGTGATCATGGTATAAGAGCACATAAAATTAAATATATGGGAATAACAGGTAAAGTGGGAAAATGGGTCTACAACTTCCTCAGAGAACGTCTACAGGTCGTCAAAATTCAAGGTATATCATCATCAGAATCGGAAGTACGCACCTCAGTACCACAAGGGACAGTACTGGCCTCACTCCTGTTCATTATCATGCTAACAGACAGACAGCGGAGTAAACAGCAACAGTAGAGTAACATCCTTTGCAGACGATACAAAGATCAGCAGAAAAATAAGCGATGTAAATGAAGTGGAGGCCTTGCAGAGGGACACGAACAAAATATACAAATGGTCAGAAGAAAATAACATGTCATTTAACACCGAGAAATTTCAGCTCTTGAGATATGGTAGAAAAGAGGAACTTAAACAGACTGCATATTATGCTCCAGATAGACAGGAAATTCAGAGAAGCACGAAAGCGATCGATCTGGGGGTAATAATGACCGATGATGCCGAATTCGAAACACAAAATCAGATAGCGATAAATAGAGCAAAAAGAGTCGCGGGACAGGTACTAAGAACGTTCAAGAGAAGGGACAGAACAGTAATGATTCCCCTGCTAAAAAACACTGATTATACCAAAACTCGAATACTGCTCAGTTTTGATGTCCCCATATAAAAAGGAAGAAACTAATAAACTAGAAGAAACGCAAAGGCATTTCACAGCCAAGATTGATGGCTGCAAAGAACTCAACTACTGGGAAAGACTACGTAAGCTAAATCTGTACTCCCTGGAAAGAAGAAGAGAGAGGTACACCAATCATCTACATATGGAAAATGATCGAAAAACTGGTACCAAACCTAAAACTAAATCCAATTACCATTCAAACAACACTGAAAAATAGAAGAGGCAGAATGTGTAGTGTTCCCAAATTAAAGGCTCGACAAGGGACCTCCTCAACACTGAAGGAAAATAGCTCGGTTGTCAGGGGGCCAAGACTTTTCAAGCAGCTTCCAAAGGACCTCAGAAACGTAACGGGGGTCAAAGTTGAAGTCTTCAAGAGAAGACTGGATGCCTGGCTCAGGACGGTACCAGATGAGCCGGGCGTGCCTGGCTATGTACGGTGGAGAGCGCAAGAAAGTAACTCGCTCCTCCACCAAGCTAGACCTAGAGGCGGGACCACCAGCTTGACCTCCGTGTGAAGAGAGACCAACGCACGAAACAACATAAGGTTAATAAGTAAGGTATGTACTGGTGTATGTATGCTGAGTGTATTTGTAATGGAGAACTTTTTTAACAGTAATCCCAGCAACCAGCACATAACGAGAATGAAACTGTTCATACATCCTGAGAGTTACAGAGTTACAGAGTTACAGGCTAACAAAGACCCTAAGATCCACTCTAAGCTTGCCCAAGAAGGAAGTAGAAAAGTTAGAAATAACAATGAAAAAGGAACACTGAAAACTTATACCATGCTTACACTTAGAAACGTGTAAAGTTTTCACGCAGGAATAGTATTAATAGTAAAGTATAGAACAGACAAGGCTCTCTCCCTCCTCCGCCAGCCACTGCTGACAGAAAATAGTGGTGAAAGAAGAGTTGTAGGAAAATAGGAAAAAGTATACTGAAAAGAATAGCGTCAGAATTCATTCACACCATGCGGAAAATAAAGGATAGCATGAATACTAAACTACTAATCTAATCTACGCCATGCATTTTTTCAAGGGAATTTTTATTTATTTATGATGTACAAGAAGTCATCATTTCGTGGTTGCATCATTTCTTCATAGTCTGCCAAAGCCACCGCATCGAAGTTTTATCAGTAATCCCTCGCTTTACGGAGGGATACGTTCCGTAAAATCCTTCCGTAAAGCGAATTTCCGTATATCGAATCATATTTCCGATAGACTTCCATTATACTGTATATTTGGAGGTACGTTCATACTAAACCAAATCTTAACTATGATGTAACACATACACATAATAACGCAACAAATTTTATTAAAATGCTCTGTACATTATTACTGAATATTATATTTGTATAGTACTTAATAGTAAAGTGAGAAAACAGTAATAATAAAGGTGTCTGACTATCAATATAGAGGATGGGAGGCGGAGGATGGGAGGGAAGGTTGTGGTGAGCACGAGTCGCTCGTACGAGCCATTGCCTGTGTAAAATTAGAATAGATTAGATATTTTAGTGAGTGAGTTAGTGATTTTTTAGATTCAAATTTCCGTTATAACGAATCTTACTTCCGTTATACTGAATTTTATTTCCTTATAAATCATTTCCTTTAAAGCGAAAGTTCGTAAATTGAATTTTCGTAAAGCGAGGGACTACTGTATTGCGTCCGATTACCCAGATATGCATTTCCATAAAACACATTGAATTTTTTAATTGAATAACATTATTGATAAAATAAATACAGCACTTTCACAATTTACAATGATATAAATAATTGTGAAACCGGACCACCCATTCCACCCAACCAGGCCCACCAAGCTTTATATTTCACTGGTAGCCGAGTGTCTGAACGTGTTTTCTGTAATTAGAAGTCTGTCATGTGTACGTATCTGCCAATTCTTTGAATGTCGCAAGTATTCAACTTGGGTCTCGCGCCGTGAAAGGTGTTTATACAGCAAGTGATATATTGAGTTGTTCATGCTTCGCGGTGTTGTGCCACCACGAGAGCAGAGAAGATCTATTTCTAGCGAGGAATATCAGTGGAGGGTCCCTGTATCTATCACAGTGTACTTTTTTTTATGCAGGAAGGAGGGACCAAGGGCGAATGCCTGCAAAAACACCCTCCCCATAGAGGAAGAAGAGAACTAAACTCAAGGTCCAAGGTTTCCCAGATGCCTAAACAGTTCTAGGGGTGTTCAAATTAGGAAATGTTTGAAAAATATAGCATATTGTGTTTTTTCCCGGTATTTGGTCCAAGTGAAGTCTTTTGGTACCATTTTTATCAAAATCGAAAAAGCTCAATGAGCTTAAAGAAAGCATGCTCCAGTCATTTACGGTAAAATGCTAACTTTGTAACTAATGAAAATACCCTATCAACCTGCCCCTCGTTTTGATTCGCTCGACGAAAAAATACAATTGGAAACAATTTTGATGTCGGATCGAGTTACGGTGTTCAAGATATTTGACATCAAAATATAAGGTTGTAACATATATTCTGCTCGATTTTTTTAGTTCATTCAGAACAAAAACTAAAGGACTTATAAGGACAAATTTGCTCGAATTTTTAGTTTATTCCCAACAAAAATTAAATGACAATGACAAATTAATCATCAATATAATTCCCTTCTTTTTCTATAACCTCCTCCCACCTGTAGAAAAAAATTTTATGTCACGTTCGAAGAAATCCCTTGGTTTCGAGTTAAAAAAAGCGATCACTTCGTTTTTGATAGCTTCCCTGGATTGCAACTTTTGTCCATCTAAGTGGTGTTGCAGACTTCTGAATAAATGGTAGTCTGAAAGTGCGATGTCCGGAGAATAAGGTGGATGAGGCATTTTTTCCCAACCAAATGCCTCCAATTGGGCAGTGGTGATTCGAGCAGTGTGAGGGCGCGCGTTTATCCTGGTGGAATAGAACACCTCTGCGATTAATTAATGCAGGACGTTTTTCTTGTAATGTCATCTTCAATCGTTGGAGTTGTTGGCAGTAGACTTCAGCTGTGATTGTTTAGTTAGCTGGCAGAAGCTAAAAATGAATAATTCCTTGCATATTCCATCAAACGCATAGCAAAATTTTCTTTGGATGGGTCCATTCCTTGGCTGAGGTTCAGGCTTTGTTTCACGGCTAAGCCACTGATGTCGACGCTTAATATTGTTATAGAGGACCCATTTTTCATCCCCAGTGACGATCTGATTCAAAAACGGTGCCTGCAGTTGCCGAGAATGCAGTGATTGCAAATAGCGATTCGATGTTGAAGATTCGCTTGTGACAAATCATGCGGAACCCATTTTCCAACCTTCACTACTTTTCCTAACAGCTTCAAATGACGATGAATGGTCATATGGCTAACATCGAGTTGCAGGCCAAGTTCTCTTACAGTTACCGTTGGGTTTTCTTCCACTGTTGCTTTCAGCAACTCTTCATCTAACTCAGGTCGTCCTGTTCGTTGATAACACTAGGCAACAAATTTCAACTTTTTTTTTGTTACAGACACGTGAACTACTGATTCCTACTAAAGCGGTGATGCTGATTTCAGATCTGATATCAAAATTTCTCTATCACGTCCAGATTTTGTGTAACCGAAAACCCCTATTTTTCATTTTTTTTCTCACCCGCTTCTATTACGAAAGCCGTCTAAGCTACTTTTCCGTGCCACGTTTTATGTTAAGCATACTTAAATAATTAGTGAACAGGGATGTCTTTCCTCCTTTATTCTGGCTTAAGACAGACAGCAGAATTCCGCTGGCGGAGTTACCACCCCTGCGCCCAACCATCCACCCAAAGCGCGTTAGTATTTTGTTGTTACTACTGAAAGGCAAATTCCTGTTCTTAAGTGAAACTTTGGTGTGTCCTCTTCCTTTGTCGCTTGTAGGATGACGAGCTCTCCTTCTGCAGGAACCAACAATAATCTCCCATCATATTTGGGTTGAAATTACCTTGGTATCTGTTTTCCATAACTGAGATCTGTTGGTGGAAGCGCTCACCATGCTCGTCACTTACAGTCCCAAGGTTGGCCGGGAAGAAGTCAAGATGAGAATGCAAAAAATGAATTTTCAAAGACATTCTGCATCCCATTATTTCATAAGATTTAAGCATGTTTTCTACGAGTTTACGGTGGTTTTCAGCTTTGTGGTTTCCAAGAAAATTTTTGACAACTTCAACGAAAGATGTCCATGCTCCTAGTTCATTCTCATTTAGGTTAGATGGAAACGATGAGTCGTGGATGACACTGCGGATCTGTGGTCCAGTGAAAACTCCAGCTTCTAGCTTAGCATCTGTCAATATTCCTTTGAATTTATCCTTTAAATATTGGAAACCACTACCTTGATGATCCATACCCTTCACGAAATTTTTCATAAGGCCAAGTTTAATGTGAAGTGGTGGAAGATGTACTTTCTGAGGGTCAATAAGTGCTGGGTGTTTCACATTGTATTTACCAACAACATGTTCAGTTCTAGATGGCCAATCATGTTTTTTGTAGTGGTTCTTGTCATCTCTGCTGTTCCATAGACACAAAAAGCACATATGCTTTGTGTAGCCCAACTGTAACCCAAGAAGTAATGATACAACTTTAAGGTCGCCACAAATATTCCATGTGTGGTCCTTATATTTGATGAGTCTTAGCAGCAGTTTCATCGATTCATAAGTCTCATTAAGGCCAGTGGCATGTGCTACAGGTATTGAAGGTTTTTCATTGCCGTTGTGCAGTAATACAGCTTTAAGGCTAGCTTTACTAGAGTCAATGAACAGTCTCCATTCTTTTGGATCATAGCGACAGCCAATCCCTTGCATCAGACCACTGATATCGTGGCAGAAACAAACGTTTTCTTCCTGTAAGTAAAATGATGAAAACTGCAAATGGCGATGGCGGAAATGGGAAACTTTGGTGTTTGGTTGGAGAAGATTAAATTCTTGAAGTCTTGAACCAAGCAACTCTGCCTTTTCTTTTGGTAATTCCAAATCGCGCACTAAGTCATTTAACTCCGCTTGACTTAACAAATGTGGGGAAATATTTGCATCTGGAACATATATGCCATCTTTCCCTGTTTCTATATCACTAGCAGAATCTTCAGATGAACTGCTGTCTGTTATCGTTGCTGGTGGAACTGGTGGTGGATTTGTTTCATCATGTGGTACTGGTTTCATTGCTGATTCGCAGTTTGGGTACGTGATCTTTGATTTGTTTTTCTTTGTGAAACCAGCAATCTTTGTCAAACAAAAATAACAATCATTGAAGTGATTTTTCGGCTCACGCCAAACCATGGGGACTGAGAACGGCATAGCTTTTCTTTTACCATTCATCCAAGCTATTAACATTGCATTGCACTGTGCACAGCAAATATGTGGTGCCCAGTCCCTCTGTTGGTCTCCTAACTTACAGTCAAAATAACACTTGTAGGCAAGTTTAATCTTTGTTGTTATGTTTCTACGTTGTGGCTTAGGTGTATATTGTCCACAGACAAAGCAGAAGTTGTCTGGCTGATTTACACAAGCACGTCTATTTGATGCCATTTTGAATTACCATACAATATCTGAAAAAACGTAGAAAGTAATTATTACGATGTGCAAAATAAAAAGAAATACACACCGTAGTACAAAACAAATGCTATAAAAACACACAAGTCACCACAACCTGTCACTTGCTCATCAGCAGAGAGCTTCAACAACCGTTCTGCTTGACTATCACGTAGCGACTGACCGTTGGGCCGTTGCCCGTTACTATGCTCTTGACTCAGTGTTGCCAACTCGGGATAAATTTTATTTATCAAAATTGTTCGAATTTGTATATAGTTGGCAAAAAAAATTGCTTTAACCTTGAAAAGCAAGTTTCATATTACTGGCATTAAGCCGATTAAAACCAAAATCTGGACGTGGTAGAAAATTTTACTAAAAGTGATTTGCATTTTACACAAAATCTAGACGTGATAGAAAACATCTAATTATAGATTTGAAATCAGCATACCGAAATTAGCTAGGAGCACCTATTTGGTCTTCTGTAACAAAATCTTTGTTGCCTAGTGTAATCTTTCAGAATGAAGTCTCCATTTCTGAACTTCTCAACCCATCTAAACATCCATTCGCTCACAACATCATTTCCATAAACTTTTTGAATGTTTTTTGCGGATTCACTAGCGTTGCATCCTTTATGGAACTCATACAGCATCACATGTCGAATATGCTCTTTCGTAGGCTCCATGTTTTTTCACTTACTGTAATATCGTAGGGGTGGCGTTGTAACTGTATGAAAAACACCAGAAAAAATATTCATTAGCCTAATCCTACATTTGCCTAAGCCTACACTATCCTAAGTCATTTTGTATCATTCTGTATCATGATAAAACATGTGCGAACCTGTCGCCGCGTGTATTTTGCAACATTTCTAAAACTATTTCACATTATCTTGAGGTTATTCTATTATCTATCGTCCGTTTTCTAATCGAGCAGAATTTATGTTACAACCTAATATATTAATTGTCATAGCGTTACGCACTTTTGTAGTGATTCAGGAATACGTCCGTAGTGATTTCTGCGTTCAAAAATTTAATTTCACTTGGTGTAAGTCGCTGTGCAGAATTGGAATGAAATGATATGATATTGGTCAATTTCTTTTGTATGTAAATACCATATGTCAACTGGCCAACATGTGATATAATGCCTCTTTGCCAGATATCCTAATAAACGATCTACGTCCTGCGCAACTTCCTCAAGCTAAAATGGATCCTGAGCCAATGACAACCCGTAGTGGTAAAAGACTTCAAACGCCTCGAGAACTTCCTCGTAAAAATGTCAGAGTGTCATCATCTGTACCCGTTTCATGGAATGAAACAAATCATTTCCTTGTAGGTCAGCCGTCCTCTTCTATATGTGGTGTAATGTTGCCTACAGCACAAGTGTTCCAGTTTTTCTTCCACGTAAATCAAAGCCCATCATTGAACAGGAACGAAGATTTAAAATAACTTTAGAGAATGTGTTGACCTTCTGGAACATGGCACGTATAAAGACCATTCGGCCGCATAACTGTGTAGCGAAGCTGCAAACTTTGTGGCGTGAATGGAGGCTGTTGGACAAGAATAAGAAAAGAGAGAGTGACCCAGAAATAAACGGGCTATCTTTGAAGATAAACTCAATAAGCTCTGGGATATTGGAGCCTCTGATGCTATCGAGGAAGTTCTAATGAATAGGCTTCTACAATTAGTGGCAACGATAAAATCTTCGCTAATAAGAAAAAGCTTCAGACATTGAGGGCGCTCCAGAAATAAAAGGCAGCACTGTGAACTGCATCAACTCAGCGTAGTGCATCAGCAGCCCCAGAAGATGAGGAAATCGGCTCCCTGTCAGATGACAGTAAGACAGAGGACCACGGAGAGCCTGAGATCACCGATTTCTCACCAGGACCATCAACAAGGCCACAGCGCATGATACTGAAAACGCCAAAACGTATCATGCACGACCCCGAGCTGACATCGACATTTGATAGGATCAAAATGAGTGATAATGAGGCAACCATGATAGCTACAGTTCTAAAGGTGTGTGGCTCCAGTTTCTCCAACTTCAGCTCGTCCCGATGTACTACGCGCCTTAAGCACATGGCAAACAGACATAATATTTCGTTAGAGATTCTGGATTCGGTTCGACAGAACTATCCTGAGTTCGTTACACTACATTGGGACGGTAAGTTGACTAAGGACAGGCACAGTGATGCCTACGAAGCACTTGCTATACTCAAAATTTTTCCAAAGGTAAGCTTCTTGGTGTTCAGAGGCTACCACATGCTACTGAGAAAGCTCAAGCGGAAGCAACTGTAGAGATGCTGGCAATGTGGGGGTGGGGTCAAAGAGAAAGTGAAAACTCTCGTTTTTGATACAACCGCGAGTAACAGTGGCTGGAAGAGTGGCGCCGCTAAATACATCAAGGAACCCAGTGAGAATAAAGTGTTCTACCTGAGCTGCAGGCACCATGTTTTGGAACTTGTTCTTGGCAGTGTGTGGGAGACCTTGTTCGGAAAGACTAGCGCTCCTGAAAACACCATATTCCATCAGTTCAAATCTGCATGGCACTCCATAGACACTAATCTGCCGCATCAAACACTTCAACTCTCGGACCGTGGCTTCTGAAATGTGCAGAAGAGGCAAAGAAAGACTTGATTGAAGTGCTTACAACGGGAGAGAAGTTGCCTCGGGACGACTACAGAGAATGTGCAGAGGACGCACTGATCCTCCTAGGGGAGGTGCCTCCTCGAGGTAACCATAAGAGGAAACGCACCACGCCCATTGGATGGGCAAAGTTTTTTACGCTCAGAAGATGCTCATGTGGGCGGAGCAGTTACATTATGATGAGAGGCCCCTGACGAAGCTGAAAAGACTGAATAATTTTATTCAGTTGTTTTACACGCCATACTGAATGAAAGCAAGCAGGGGAGCGGATGCACCAATCAATGACCTGTGGTTTACCAAGGCCATGATGAGCTTCAGACAGTTAGACGTGGAGGTGGCCAACGCAGCTCTCGAGAAATTCTTCCGTCACAAGTGGTATATGACGGAGGAAGTCATAGTCTCCTCTCTGTTCAGTCACCATCCCGCAGCCACAGACGAACTAAAGCAGGCAATACCGTCGAGGCTGACTGAAACTGAGAAAGCAGACAGGTTCAGGATTGGAAGGTTAACTTTCACAACCATCAGTGTCACGCAGAAAGCGAGATACCCGACTATGCGGGCCCTGATTCTCATTTCTTGCTCAGCTGCTTGGATGTGAGCGATGAATGGCTACAGAAACCCGTGGCTGACTGGCCACAAGATGCGGATTATCAGATCGCAGAGAATTTCGTGAGAACTTTGAAGGTGGTAAACGATGCCGCTGAAAGGGGTGTCAAGCTAAATACAGAGTATGCCACACTAATAACTGACAACCATAAGGAACGGCAACGATTACTACAGGCTGTCGAGTACCACCGAAACAAGTATCCCGACTTCTCAAAGAAGAGGATAATAAAATGCAAATACCGGAGCCTGTTCTTCAGACCGGACAGGGGTGGGTCCAGAGTGAGCATTTTATTATCCTCCTTCCCCATTATTTTTACTGATCCTACATGAGGATGACAAAATTACTACAAATATACAGAAAAACATTAATAATAACATAATTTAGTGATAAATATCTTGAAAACTGTAACTCATATCGACATCAAAATTGCTCCCAATCGCATTTTCTCGTCGAGAGGATCAAAACGAGGTGCAGGTTGATAGTATTATCTCCATTAGTTACAAAGTTAGCATTTTACCGTAAATGATTGAAAGATGCGATCTTTAAGCTCTTTGACTTTGAGCGACCCCTAGCTAATTTCGATCTTGGTAAAAATGGTACCAAAAGACCATTTGGACCAAATAATGGGAAAAAAAACAGTATGCTACATTTTTCAAACATTTCCTAATTTTGAACACCCCTACTGGACACTGCGCTTGAAAGATTGAAGGTCATAAACAGGAGGAAAGATGGAGTGAGGAAGATTGTTTCAGAGTTCACCGGTTTAGCAGATGAAAAATTGAAAATACCAATTAATCATTGCGCTGGAGAGTTGGACAGAAAAGGAATGAGAATGTGTTGAAAGTCGAGTACTGCGTGCTCTCCTTAAAGGAGGAGGCATGCAGTTAGAGAGTTCAGAAGAGCAGTGTCCGTTATGATAGCGATAGTAAAGAGAGAGTGAGGCAACATGGCGGGGAAGAGAGAGATTGAAGACAGTGAGTAAGAGGCGGGGAATTGACGAGACGAAAAGCTTTTGATTCCACCCAGTCAATTAGAGCTGTGTGGGTTGAGCCAACCCACACATGCGAAGCATACTCCGTACAGGGGCGTACAAGACCCCTGTACAGAAACAGCAACTGAGTTGGGGTGAAGAAACTGCCAGTACAGCATAACTAACTTCTTAGAAGCTGTTTTAGAAAGAGAGTATATGTGAGCTTTCCAGGAAAGATCACGAGAAAAGGAAACGCCAAGATGTTCAGAGAAGATGAAGGCTTGAGTTGTGTATTGTTGAAGGTAAAAGGATAGTCGTGTGAAGATTGTGACGAGTAGACAGATGAAGGAACTGAGTTTTTGGGGCAATGAAAGTCACAAGATTTTCTCTGTCCCTTATGGAGAGTGAAAGTGTTTCGTGGGTGATGACCCGTTGTTGCCACTACGGCGAATTCAACAGTCTCCTACTTAGAAGTACTTATGAAGCAAATGGTAAAAAATGAGTTGCTCGATGGTTGATCATACTATGTGCGGCACAAAACAATCAGGAATCACTCTAAAGTGGAGGAGGACTAATTGTAGGAGAAAATTTTGAAATAACTATAAAGGAGCACTGATCCAGAGGGTACTTCTAACTGGCCAGACCTACAATTTAGGAATTCTCCATGCATAATGGGGAATAATGATGCACAATACCTTTCCTTTCAACCTTTCAAATGTTCCGTGTGATGATTCCTCATTTCACGAAGGTCAAGCTTGTCGCCCCTCCTCTCTCGAATTGGCCTGATGAAGTAGTGAGTTGGTTTCTTGGACTCTCCACCTCACATAGCCAGGTACGCCCGGCTGGGGAGTTACAAGGTTCAGAGTAAGATTAGAGACTAGTTTCTCCATTATTTTTCAAGTGTAAATAATGGTGTATCTCTCTTTCTCTTCTCCTTTCCAGTGAATATAGGTTTAGTTCGCGTAACCTTTCCCAGTAATTTAGTTCTTTGCACCCATTGATCTTGGCTGTGAAGCTTCTCTGAATCCCTTCTACCTGTCTGATGTCTTCTTTTTTGTATGGGCATGTTAGAACCGAGCAGTTTGAGTATGATCAGTGTTTTTAGTAGAGGAATCATTATATTCCTATCCCTTCGTTTAAAGGTTCTCAGTATCTTCCCAGTTATTCTCTTTGCTCTGTTTACTGCTATCTTATTTTGTGTTTCAAATTTCGCTTCATCAGTCATTACAACCCCTAAATCTTTTGCTTTAGAATTTTTCTGAATTTCCTGTCCATTTGGAGTATAATATTCCATGGATTTTAGGTCCTCCCTTTTTCCGTACCGTAGCAGTTGAAATTTCTCAGTGTTAAACTTCATATTGTTGTCTTCCGTTCACTTGTAGATTCTGTTCATGACGGTTTGTAGAGATCCTATATCTTCTGGGTTTCTTATTTTTCTACTGATCTTTGTGTCATCGTCAAAAGATGTTACTGTGCTGTCTCTGGTAACGTCCTCATTTATATCAGTTAGCATGAATATGAAGAATAGTGGAGCTAATACTGTTCCTTGTGGTTCTGAGCTGAGGACCTCTGATTCTGATGAAGATATTCCTTATACTGTAACCAGTGGTGTAGTGCTAAATAAAGAAGTGAGGGAACGCATTTTGAAAGTGTTACTCAGATGCGGGGGGGGGGACAATGGCGAGCGCGGCGAGCCCATACAGCTGGGGGTCCGGGGCACTGTAAGCCCCCCGGGAAATCTTTTGAAATCTGACCAATTTCAGGGATATTTTGAGGTCATATGCACTGGATATTAGGATATATTCCAAGGTTGAAGATGCAGTATTTCCAGTGTCATTAGATATATGACATCCAGTACGATCAATAAAAATAGCTAACAACTGGAATGATTAACTAAAAAAACTTTACAACTGGTACGCCGTGGTGACTGTTTCACCAGATCTTTATAGGCTAGCATTGCCTCAGTCGAAGCTAAAAGAAATGAAACAGTTAATGATTCTTTCTCATATTTCTTCTAGGGGTGGGAATTAAAATTTCATGACGTTAGAGATTTGTAAGTTCGGATTTATTTGAAATAGTGAGGGAACGCCGTTCCGTCTACCAAAAAAAGTAAGGGAACGCCGTTCCCACGCGTCCCCACAGCACTACACCACTGACTGTAACGACTTGCCGCCGCTCACTAAGGAAATTATATCTCCATTTCCCTACTTTTCCTGTTATTCCCACATATTTCAGTTTATGTATTATGATTCCATGGTCACACTTATCAAACGCTTTGGCCTTTAGATGGGTTTCTGTGAGGCATGGAAAATCTGCTCAGGTTTCTTGCACGAGTCTTTTCAGGTATACAATTTTGTCCGGGGAATGGTTTGATTTAAGGCCCTGAATGTTGGCTAATATGCATAATTTTCATTTGCGAAACTTATTAAGTTTTATTGTGAAATTTTATGTACAATAATTAAAACTAAAGTCCCACTGTAATTAAGTAGCTTTCCTGGAAATGAGTATGACTATTCGGAGGTTTTGATTTCCAAGAAATCTCATCAAGCTTCCCATTATCTGAGAACTCCCAGTGCGCTGATGTCAGACTCAGCCAGCACCTCCTACTACATTTATTGCAAAAAGGGAACATCACTACTTCTGTATAAAACTATAAAACTTTCTCTAACTGGCTACGTTAGGTTTTCCGCGATTTAACTAAAAAGTACCAAGATTCCAACATTATAAACCCAAGTAGCGTCCCTAAAATTTAAAACATCTATTCGTAGGGTTTGGCTCCCGAGAGATCCTATCAAGCTTCCTGTCTCTACCAGTGTGCTAGCATCTGAGAACGCTCACTGTTCTGAAACCAGACCCGACTAGCACCTCCTACTACATTCATTACAGAGGGAACAATACTACTTCTACTCAATCTTAACTAGCCCTCCCTCAAGCCGCACGCTTTTAATAATGAAAAAAAGAAGAAAGAAAGAAAGGAGGAGCAAAAGAAAGAAAGAAGGGGAGAGAGGAGTGCCTTCCCAAAATAATTTAATTGGCTATTCGGAGGTTTTGACTCCCGAGAATTCCCATCTATTAGAAACATAAATAAAAACAAAACAAAGTAAAAACAATCTAGCATTTGAGAACTCCCAGTGCTCTGATACCAGACCCGAACAGCACCTCCTATTCATTTACGATCAAAAGGGAACATCACCATCGCCAACTCCACCCCAACCACCTCCCCTTATAACCCCCCCTCCCTTTGTAGGCTTATTCGGAGGTGTTGGCTCCCGAGCTTTCTCACAATGACAACATCCAGTGCTCTGTAACCAGACCAGACCAGCGCCTCCTACTACATTTACATATTTTAAGGGAAATCACTGCTTCTATCTCAATACCCTATAGTACTAACTAAAAATTACATCCCCAGTTTACCCGTCCTTTAATGCAAATTGATGCTACTAAGGTACCTATCCAACCTCTTCTTAAACATTTTAACTGAAGTGCTTGCCACGATCCCCTGCGGGTAGACTATTCCACCTCTCGACTACCTTATAAGTGAAAAACCCCTTCGCAACATTTGTCTCAAATCTTTTACCCCTAATTTTAAAGCCGTTATTTCTCGTCATGTTCCTACCGTTTCTATATCCTTCTTAATATAGGGCCACCAAAACTTTACAGCAGATTCTAAATGAGGCCTAACAAGCGATTTATATAATGGCAAAACAATATCTTCAGATCTATATTCAAAATTACGAGAAATAAAACTCAATATTCTATTAGCTTTACTGCTCGCGATTGAGCATTCTTTTGAGAATTTTAAATCTTTAGTAACAATGACACCTAAATCTTTTTCCTCAGAGGCTTCATTTACACACTATTTCCCATAGATAAAACCTGAATTATTGGTATAATAATAATCTATTATTGTCTATAGAATTATCTCTAGAATTATCTATAAAATTGGTTGTAAACAAATGTGACTTCTTTTAGATTGGACAGACGGGAAATGACTTGAAATTGATATATATATATATATATTATATATATATATATATATAGGGTGTCCCGTAAGTCTGGAACCATAGGGCAAAATGATAAAAACGGCAATAAAAACGCCAAAGAGACTTTTTGGGGACTGTTTGTGAAATGAGCGAGGATGGTAGCGGCTGTGTCATCGTCGGTGGGTGTCCTCGCAAGTCCACAGTGTGGTTTATCTCCTATGAATCCCGTTTCCCTGAACTTTGCTACAAGTTTGCCGACACAGTTGTGTGTTATCGGCGCGCGGTCCGGATGCAATCTGTTAAATTCCTCAGCGACCTCCCTCTGACTCCGATTTCCTACGAGCAGAATTACCTGGATGCGTTCTTCCTTACTCAAAGACATCATGGGCACTTGCATAAACGGAAAAACATGAATTACTTATTTTACTCTATGGTTCCAGACTTATGGGACACCCTATATATATATATCTATATATATATATATATATATATATATATATATATATATATTATATATATATATATATATATATGGTAAATGACAAACACTAGTTGTTCTTTTTCATGATGTTAGCCCGACGTAGGCAATGGGTCACTTGCAAAGAGGCCCCAAAATATAGCTTCCCTCACCAGATATCTGCCAAGCAGATAGGACCCAGCTTTGGGATAGGATCTCGGGCTTAAAGTAGCCACACTCACTATATTAAGAACCTCAATGTAAGCAAGAAACTCGTTGCATTCACGTCGGATTGAATACATCAAAGAAACAGGGGTAACTATAGTATTTTTAGCCAAAAACCAGAACTTAAAACTCAACTGGAAATTGAGCGTCCACTTTTCAAGTCACTTAACACGTCCGTTTAATGTGATATTTGGGATGGTCCCCTGAGAAACTTTTATGTGGACGCTACAAGGAGGAGATTGCATACATCAATCGAACAGGGAAGTACTCCGGGGAGGGAGAGACGTTAGGCAGGAGACAGGGAGTGCTGGAACTCGCGTTTCTCCTGTTACTGTCCTCCTTTGCTGATCTTTTACTGTTTCATCTACCCTGTGAGCAGTCCAAGATGCTCTCAAATACACACTTCTCCCTCTATTCTTCATTACACACTACATGCATTTTACACACCACAATGTTTTCAAGATGTATTAAAAAAATAAATAAAATGGCATCGTGGGCCTCAGAGTCTTTGATTTTGGTACTCTCCTTCTTATATAGTGGGCGGGGGGGGGGGGGGAGAGTTTGCGGGCGTTCGCTCTTGTACCTTCGTTCATACACAAAAAGAAAAACAAATATGAGGCGTCGCGAGTATGAGGGGCGAACTCGCCAAACCAAGGTTTTGAAATAGACGCGTTTAAACTTTGTGACCTGTATACGGGGGTCGAACTCGCTAAATCGAAGTTTTGAGAAAAGCGCATTTATTTTCTATTGATTTTTCGAAAAAATAGAAATATATAAACGTTCTTTTGTATGTCAAAGAAAGTATTTTACATTTCTATAAGACTCGTATGTTACTGCGTAATACAGAGGCTAAATATGAGGCATACATTCGCCTCTTGTACTCAAAATGCCATCTCACATACTGCAAATACACGCATTGAAAATAACTACATTTTGAGCATACGGGGAGTTTGATTATACCAAGTTGTCTGTGGATGAGGTAGGGTTGACCTATTCATTCGTGATTTTATATATATATATATATATATATATATATATATATATACACACACCTTTGGTAACCCTTGTTTAGCTTCCGCCCGAATTGTTCATTCTGACCAAGGTCAAGCTTTTCACTCCACCTTAGACCTACAGTTTAACGTGGAATCCGAACCACGCCCCATCAGCAGCCCAGCGTCTTAACCACTAGGCCACCTAGGGTACCCATTCATCTTCCAACCACTTTTCTTTATTGTGTGGAAGGATGAACAGCTGAGTTTTGCTGCGCGCCGGCTGCCGTCGGGTCTCGAACCCGGGGCCGATGGATTCGTAGTCAGCGACGCTAACCACTACACCACCGAGGCGCATAAAGCACTAAATATAATATTATATATATATATATATATATATATATATGCGTGTATGTGTTTGTCTGACGTCATACTATGAACTTTAGCAGCCACCATCTAAATCTGTCTTAGACATAACAGTGATATTACACCACCGGAAGTCGAACTCCGACCTTAAACCTAACCTATAAATTAACCTTAAATATACGCTATAGTAAACTAACATAACCTTATTCTCATGCACCAGTCCTCTCCTTTTATATATAAACTGTGTCTAACCTAACCTGTGAAAGAGCGGAAACAGTGACACAGAAATGCGATATTTTTATAATATGCAATTGTGCCGTGTCCCTCTATATATATATATATATATATATATATATTATATATTATATATATATATATAATATATATATATATATATATATATATAAGGGTGATCCAGATAAATGGGACCCATAAAAAAAAGCCAAATATTCTTAATATTTAATTCCTTTCACAAAAACTATATATCATTCGAAAGAGTAGAGTTACAAGTTTATTATGAAATATTTATTTTTTTAAAATGACTCCTTTCAAATGTGCTCCATTAGTTGCCAAGCATTCCAGTGTTCTCGCTTGTAAGTTCTGCATCACTTTTGCAAGAGTGTGCGGTGGTATGGCCTGTATCTCATTTGTGATGGCGGCCTTCAATTCTTGCAAGGTCGTTGGGTTATTTCTGTAGACCCTACTCTTTAAATATCCCCAGAGATAATAATCTAAAGGAGAAAAATCCGGAGACCTTGCGGGCCATTCAACGTCTCCAAATCTTGAGATTAACTGGCCTGGAAACGTTTGACGCAAAACTGCCATGCTTTTATTTTGTTTTGTATCTTATCTTGTCTTGTATTGTCAAAACCTATACAAACCTGTACAAACTTGTAACTATCCTCTTTCGAATGATGCGTATGATTTTATAAAAGGACTTATACTTTAAGAGTTACAGGGGTTTCTTTTGGGTCCCATTTCTCTGGATCACCCTTTATATATATATATATATATATTTATTTATATATATATATATATATATATATATATAATATATATATATATATATATATATATATATATATATATATATATATTAATGGTATAATGGTGCCACCACAAAACTGTATATTTAATACAAATATGATTTTAGCTTTGTATAATACATTCAATTCTTTTTAGAAATACTTCATACAAACGAGATAAAGTACAGTCCAATTTGCAACAAAGCATAGATTTACTTTTTCTTGGAGTTACTTCAGGTGAAATCCCGAGTTATATCTTACAACTCAAACGAGAGTAAATATATAATACTTGTATAATCTCACAAAGAATGTTTATTTTCAAAATTAGCTCAAATAACTCTCTGAGGTATAAATGAACTGAATAAACATATAAAACTTTTGTGTATCACCCTAGGTCTTTGGGAACCAATGCTGAACAGATAAATATTTTCCTCTTCTCCATATTCTGATAAAAGTCAACATACACTCATCAGTCTTCTCCTTATATATATATATATAATATATATATATATATATATATATTATATATATATATATATATAATATATACACTAGCTGTTATGCCCAGCATGCTTGGGGTGGGCTGATTGTATTAAGTTTTAATTATTCAAATCGTTTTTTATTTTTCGTCGTATCCCCAGTAATTGGGAGGCCTGCGGTCCCCCAATTACTGGGGGTTCAATTATTTGGTCAATAAAACTATAGAAAAGAACGCAGCCATGAAAATTTTAAGCTTCACAAATCTTGACACAGTGTGAAGCGCAAGATTTTCACTGGCTGCGTCCTTTTCTATGGTTTTATTATTGACCAAATAATTGAACCCCCAGCAATTGGGGGTCCTCAAGCCCTCAAATTACTGGAGGTTCAATTATTATTTGGTCATTAAAATTATTATAGTTATGAAAATCTTAATAAGCTTCACAAATCTTGACACAATGTGAAGCTCAAGATTTTTATGACTAATTTTTTTTCCTCTCTAACCATGTAATTATTATTTTTAAAAATCAGCTTTTTTTAGAGACCCAAAAGTTAACAAACGGACAGACAGAATCACAGACAGACAGAATTATACACAACTTACTTTTATATATAATATATATATATATATATATATATATATATATATATATATATATAAAACATCTGTTATTTTCATAATACTGTATAGAGTTTCTTTGCAAATTGCAAAAGTCTTTAGCACCATTCGGCGAAGAGAAATTCATATATGGCTGTTATTATGTGTAATTTTCTTAAGTATGAAAATATATCCCAGTCTTAGTTAAGTCATATATAAATTTATCTCAATTCCATCATACAAGTTAAGAAACGTTTCATCACTTCTAAAAGAGTGATAAAGTTTGGGCTAAACTACTTGAGTAACAGTGATAGCGTTTAGAGACCTTCTCGAAATACAATTAATCTGCTTTTACTTACCAAACAAATATTACAATTTTGCAGCGACTGTAAATATGAATTCAGAAGACAAAAATCATAATTCTGTTTTGTTTACTGAAGCAAATTTGGCACTCATTCCCAAATAATGGGATCAACGCTAATTTCCAAGAATTTACTTTACAATATTGATAAAACGGTGAACGTTTATGATCAGACTTACTTCAAATAAAGTTCGGACACCTAAAACCTGAGTAAATTCAGTCTCCAGACCATGATAAAGGGTCAACATTTATTAAATGTGACAACTCGCCACAATTTCGTTTCTAAGATATTTCACTATTAAATTAAAATTGTCCATTAAATACGAGTTAGGCTTTTAATCTCTTTTTATATAATGTTATCTAATTTATACAGGGAATGATTTATTATTTAGATTATATGTTATACCTTTGGTTATACCTTTGGTTAACCAAAGGTATAACATATAATCTAAATAATAAATCATTCCCTGTATAAATTAGATAACATTATATAAAAAGAGATTAAAAGCCTAACTCGTATGTAATGGACAATTTTAATTTAATAGAGAAATATCTTAGAAACGAAATTGTGGCGAGTTGTCACATTTAATAAATGTTGACCCTTTATCATGGTATGGAGACTGAATTTACTCAGGTTTTAGGTCTCCGAACTTTATCTGAAGTAAGTCTGATGTTATATGTTATATGTTACATATATAGTTTCTAAGATATTTCTCGCGACTAATTTTAAATTGTTTATTATACGTGTTGCACTATTTCGTTTAATTTTGTGAATTTTTAATCTTGCTAAGATGTATACATAGGCGCAATTTAAGTAAATAATACCCTGATTAATGTATGAGGTATTCTATACTCAATATACCGAACCTCAAGATCATTTCCGATATACAGTACTGATAAAAAGTTTTGAAACACACCCGTACAATTTATGTAATTTCTCCTTATTAACCAATAGAGTTATTTTAGTAGACCAATGTCTGTTCCTATAAATAGACTATTGTTCTAAATGTACAATATTTAGTAATTTAGATTATTTAACCCAATCATATTTCGTTATTTTGTTATATTAATCAGGTATTTTTATTTTCTATTTTAGGACTAAAACCTGATTAATATAAAATAACGAAATATGATTGGGTTAAATAATCTAAATTACTAAATTTTGTACATTTAGGACAATAGTCTATTTATAGGAACAGACATTAGTCTACTAAAATAACTCCATTGGTTAATAAGGAGAAATTACATAAATTGTACAGGTGTGTTTCAAAACTTTTTACCAGTACTGTATATAAACTATTTTAACATGAGCTTTATTAAATGAACCCCCATTGGCAAGACAAATAAAATAACACATTTATTCAGCCGCATTCTCCAGCAACTACGTAGACATTCTGAGTCAACTTCACAATTTCAATTTATATATAATATATATATAGAGAGAGAGAGAGAGAGAGAGAGAGAGAGAGAGAGAGAGAGAGAGAACGAAGAATTATATTAGATTTAGCCTCACCTGAGAAAATACAGCCTACCGGTCAACGTTATGAAAATAAGGAGGGTCAACATATAATGCGACATGTATATATATATATATATATATATATATATATATATATGCCCCTGGTAACAAGGAAGCTATATCTAAATTTCGTGGGCGTAGTTGCAATACTCCAACCATATATAAACAGATCGAACTGGTTCAGCACTTATTAGTGGAGAATTTTACAGTGAATTGCGTTCCATATATGCTATTTTGTCTATGATAAATTCAGCGTTTCTAACTTTACCGCCGACGAATTTTTAATGTAAGTGCTATATTTTTCTCTCATAACATTAGTGAAAGTTGTTCTTTAATAAATGTATTTTATTTTATACTCGTAATGTAAAGACATTTTCTTCAAGCGGCTAAGAATGGCAGCATATTGGACGTATCTCTAATCGAAGAAACAATTAAACTTTTTCCAGACATTCTGTAAGTAAATTTGTATTATTATGTACAATTTTATTTTCACTATTTTTCACAAGTGCGACGTGCTACTCTTTTCTAAAATATTTCTTTCTCATAAACAAAATTAAACAAAGTTTAATATTCATTTTCTTACTGATTCAAAATACCATATATATATATATATATATATATACACGAGGACCACTCACTATATTTTGCTCCTTGTATCGCTCCTTTTATGTGACGCGCCGATTTGATCGAACGATGCTGTTAGCACGTTGCACAGTGTGAGATGTCACAGCCGATGCCGGGCGACCGCTGCGTGGCTCACATTGAGGCTGGTTCTCCCTCTCTCCGATGATCTCACACGTTTAGACTAGCGTTCAACTGTGCTTCGATCAACAACAGCATCTCCGTAAACGTTTTGTAGACGTTTGTGAATATTTCCAACTGTTTCCTTCTCTGCGGTTAAGAACTCGATAACAGCACTGTGTTTACGACGCACATCAGTGTCAGACGCCATTTTCGAAACTGCGTTAACCATCGGTTTTATACAAGGAGGGGAGGTTCAAACTGGAAAAATCCGGTTATGTGAAGCGCAGAAAGTTCAAACTTATGGCCCAAAAAACATTTCAACCCCATGGCCTATTATTTAGCTAAGAAAAAGGGTGGGGCAAAATATATTGAGTGCCCCGAGTATATATATATATATATATATATATATATATATATATATATATACAGGGTTTTTACAACCGGTCTGCCATACTTTGGGAGGTGACGGGGGGGGGGGGTGATATGGAGTAAAAAGTTAATACAACATAGGTGCTATTTCGAACCGTTGCGGAGCTACGGACGTTTTAAGGTGCACGGAAAAAAATAAACGAGAGTATTAATCTGATGTATTTATTATTACATTTTATGACATACGCCTTATAAATGTTCAAAATGTCCACCTCGGTTTTCAATGCACAGCCTTACTCGTTCCAAACAAGAGTCCACTGCCCATTGAATCATTTCGGGATGTTCTCGTATATGAGCAGCGGCATTCATAATCCGACGCAAGAGTTCCTCTCTCGTTTGTACTTTGGTCTTGTAGACCATCTCTTTCATGAGGCCCCATAAAAAGAAATTTAACGGGGTTAGGTCCGGAGATATCGGGGGCCACGATACTGGACCAGCACGACCAATCCAACGATTCCCGTACCGTTGATTCAAGTAATCCGTAACATGACGACCAAAATGTAGTGGTGCCCCATCGTGCTGAAAGAACATCTTGCGCCCTGTCTCCAAAGGCAGGTCCTCCATCAAAAACGGCAATTCGTTCGTCAGGAAGTTCAGATAAATATCAGCAGTTAATCGTTGTTCCAAAACGAACGGTCTAATCAACTGATCTCCAATTACACCGCGCCAAATATTCACCGAGAATCGATGTTGAAAGCTTCCTTCAACGATACTGTGGGGATTATCGGCGGACCACAAGTGGAAATTTCGTTTATTGTTAAGTCCATCCCGAATGAATCATCAGCCAGACTCTGTACTGAACGGACTCATTTCCTGAGCTCTCTGATATTGCATCTACTTTTGCATATTGCTAAGAATTTTACTTTTGGAAAGTTTTGAATTTTATATACTTGCGTTTATATTCACATTGTCATAGTTAAGTAATTGAATATTAGTGGTTTTTAGCGATTTAGAAGTTTTCATAGCGTCCGGCTTAATTTAACTTAAACTTGTGACGGTTACAAACTAATTTTTAACTGCGCGATGCCGTCGCAGAAAGCGTCGTGTGTTAGGTGTGGGGTAAACCGGTGGTATTCGGAATTTAAACATTATAACGGCGGTCCTATGGCGATTACCGAGAGATCAGTTTGTTTCTTTTGCGATTTAAGGGAGGAAATAGTTGACATAAAACGCATTGTACGTGAGGTAACGGAAAGACTTGCAACGCTTGATGAGGGCAGGAGTAGGGCTACGGTTGACGAAAGCCGAACCAATACTAACGTTGAAGACGTTAGTAATTTGAAGGGTGAGGTTGGATAGAGTTGAGGAAGGGGTTAAGGTTGGTCCGAGATTAGTAGATGGTGAGGGATTTAGAGAAGTTAAGGGTGGAGCTAGGCCGCGTACGTTAGGTGAAAGGAATTTCCCCCCTATCGAGGTTTCGAACCCTTTCGACCATTTGGAAAGGGACGTGAATGAGGGGGAAACTATTTTAATTGGGGACTCTTTAGTGCGCCATATGGACAAAGAGTTCGTTAACGGCATCCAACCAAGAGGAGGAGGGTCTGTCTCCCAGGGGCCAGGGTTGACAGAGTTAGAGACGAAGTGGATAGGATTGACGTTGCCTCCCGTCACTCGATGTTGGTGACGATGGTAGGGGCAACGACTCGTATAGGCCCGATACGAGAGTGCCTGACCTTTTGGAGAGATATAGGGGGTTAATTAGGTCCCTAAGGCGAGGTCAGATAGGTCTTTAGTTCTAGGTATTACCCTAGGCACGGTTTGGGTCTTAGGATTACGTCTAAAACAATATTTTTGAATAATAAATTAGAAGAGATTTGTGCTGAGGAAAATGTACCCTTCGTAAAGCTGTGGTCAGAATTCAGTGATCCTAGCCTTTTTATAAAAGATGGGGGTGTATTTTAATGAAATATGTAATGTTAGGCTAGGTAGGTTAATTGACGAAAACGTACGAAAGCTGTATAGGTCGAAGCCTTCTTTAAACGTTGTGGGTCCGGGAAACGCGGGCCCGACGTGAAAAATAGTTTAAAACGCCGGCCTGTGGTAAAAAATAACTTAAACGTCTTTTATTGTAACGCGCTTAGTATTAGAAATAAATTAAACGAATTTAAGGCGATAATTTATACCGGTAACCACGATATAGTTGCTATCACTGAAACGTGATTAAATACCGTGACTCGGGACTTGTTGGGGGAACTTGATGTACCGGGTTTTAAACTCTTTACTAATGATAGGTTACATAGGTTTGGTGGCGGCGTTTTGCTGTACATTCGTAATTCCCTTAAGGCTATCGAGGTTAAGATAGCGTAGTATTAGTTTTAATTTTGTTGTTGTTTATAGACCTCCCGTTCATCCCCTCAATACCGATACTAGATTTTACCCACTTCTTGATAACTTTATTTACAATGGGAATAGTATAATTGTCGGAGACTTTAATTGCCCTAATGTTAATTACGAGACTTTTACTGGTAATGAGGAGGGTTTGAGATTGATTGAGTTCGTGGAGGATAATTTTTTGCGACAGATGGTTACCGAACCAACGCGCGGTGAAAATATTTTAGATTTGGTGATGACGAACTGCGAAAATATAGTCGAAGGTTTAGAAGTAGGCGAGAGTTTAGGATGTAGTGATCATCAAATTCTTAGGTTTAAGTTATTGATAGAAAACACTAAGGATAGTAGCGTAATAGAAGTCCCTGATTTTCGTAGGGCTAATTTTTATAGTTTTGCTGATAGGATGGGAGTAGTGGACTGGGATAACTTATTTATGGGTAATGACACAAATTTGCATTGGGAGGCGTTTAAAGAAAGTTTTATGAATATTGAAAGGGAGTTTATTCCTCGTAGCCCAAAGCGCGTTAGAAATCATGGTAGGCCCAAATGGTGGACTAGAGAAATAGGCGAGTTCATAAACGAGCGTAACAGAGCGTATAGACTTAATAAGCGCAATGGCACGGCAGCTAACTTTAATAGATATATCGAGCTTAGACGTCAGGTTAAAAAATCAGTTAGGAATGCTAAGCGTAATTTAGAGATACTTATAGCTGCGGATAGTAAACATAATCCAAAAAAGTTTTTTGAATACGTCAATAATCGTAAGCCGATAAAAGATAACATAGGCCCTCTAGTGGATGTTAACGGCGCTTTGGCTTCTGACGCTCAGGCGATGGCGGGTATTTTCAATAACTTTTTTGCGACAGTTTTTACCGTAGAAGACGTAAATAATGTCCCCGACGTGGACGATATCGTTCCATTTAGTAGCGAGACTATTTTGGATGAAATAACTGTTTACGAGGGTGAGATTGCGCATTATATCGATAGGCTAAAAGTTAGCAAGGCTCCAGGCCCTGACGCTTTTTATCCCAGACATTTGAAAGATTTGAAAGACGTTATCGTAGGCCCCTTAACGAAGATTTTTAATCAGTCACTCGAAACGGGGATTATTCCTGAAGACTTCAAATTAGCTAACGTCACGCCTATTTTTAAAAAAGGCGACCGCACGTAGCTAGCAATTATAGTAGGCCCATTAGCTTAACGTCAATTGTCGGTAAACTTTTGGAATCCGTAGTTAGGGATCGTATCATCGATCACTTAGAAAGTAGAGATTTGATTAATAGTAGTCAGCATGGGTTTCGACGCCATAGATCTTGTTTAACTAATTTGTTAGAATTTTATAACGAAATAGTGCGCGAATACGATAGGCATAGAGCGGCTGACGTTATTTATTTAGATTTTAAAAAGGCGTTCGATACAGTTCCGCATAGAAGATTAATTGCGAAGGTTAAAGCGCACGGTATACGCGGTCAGGTAGCTAACTGGTTAGAGGAATGGCTTCGTGCTAGGAGACAGAGGGTCGTTGTTAATGGTAGTGAATCGGGTGGTTGGATGTAGGTAGCGGTGTCCCACAGGGTTCAGTGTTAGGCCCATTGCTATTCGTAATTTACATTAACGACATAGATGTAGGATTGACTAGTAACGTGTCAAAATTCGCGGACGATACTAAAATAGGCGGTAAGGTTGTTAACGAGGACGATAGAAATAGGCTCCAAGACGATGTAAATAGGATTATGGAGTGGACGGATAAGTGGCAGATGCAATTTAACGTAGACAAATGTAAAGTTTTGCATATAGGTTCTCGTAACAATAATTACACGTACACGATGGATGATAGAGAGTTAGCGAGCGTTGACGAGGAAGTAGATTTAGGCGTACGCGTATCTAAGGATTTAAAAGTTAGGAACCAGTGCCTGGAGTCTTGCGCAAAAGCTAATAGGATGTTAGGCTTCATAGCGCGTAATTTCGAATTTAAATCGAAGGATATTATATTGCCCCTTTACAAGTCCCTAGTCAGGCCTCATTTAGAATATGCCGTTCAGTTTTGGTGCCCGTATTTGCGCGAGGATATTGATAGGTTAGAAAGGGTTCAGCGTCGTGCCACGAAACTAATTCCGTCATTGCGCAACAAGCCTTATGAAGATAGAATTAAAGTGTTAGACTTTCATTCACTCGAAACTAGGAGATTAAGGGGGGAGCTTATTGAAATTTTCAAAATCGTTAATAACATTGATAACGTAAATTTTGACAAACTGTTCACTTTCGATAATAGCAATACGCGTAATAACGGATTTAAGTTGGGTGGTAGACGTTTCATTACTAATATCGCTAAAAACTTCTTTACGTTCAAAGTAATTGATAAATGGAATAATCTTCCCGTGTCAGTCGTTCACTCTGCCAGCGTTAATATGTTTAAGAACCGTTTAGATAGGCATTTTGAAAAAATTAACGTTGTTTAAAATAAAAAAAACAATTAGTAACAAGAGCTCTGGTGGTGGTGGTGCGAGGATGAGTCTGTTGACGATTAATGCCAGCTTGTGACATGCCAGCGTGTGATGCCAGCAATAAAAAAAAAAAAAGACTAACATGAACGTAGATGTAGCTCGTGGAGTAAACTAACCCATTTTTTGTTTAATTTTACCTACTTTTTTTTTTCTTATCCTCTCCTTACTTGCATGTCTGTAACTCTCTTTACTTGCGTGTCTGTAGTTTGCATGGTATGACTGTGAGTTAAGACTGTGTTTGCATGGTTTGTAAGCGTTCTTATTTTACTTCTTTTAATCTTTCACCCCTTTCCTATTCTCTCCGACTATTTTTCTGACTTGTCGGCAGTGGCCGGCGGATGATGATGGTGAGTCTTTTTTTCTTTTTCTGAATGAATGTTAACCCATGAGCGATAGGTGTTGCTACTTACTTAACCCCTTAATTTCTTCTCAACCCCCTACTCTTTCCTTTCTCTCGGGCTAACCTTAGAGTGGATCTTAGGGTCGTTGTTAGCCTTAGCTTCTGTAGATCTGTAGATCACTAAACAGTATGCGATTAAGAACTTGGCGATACATAAGCATCCACTGGCAAAATTGAACACATTTATCGTAATCATCCGATTGAAGAGCTTTCACACGTTGCAAATGATAGGAATACAAACCTTCATCATGTATGGTTCGCCATACACGCGATGCGGATTCACCACTTCGTCTAGAAATCCTTCGAGCACCAGTAGTTGTGCTACGTTGTACTAGGTCCAGTATGCTCTCCTCCACAGCAACGGGCCGTCGTGCTACATGTTATTGGTTACGTGGAACAATTGTCTCTGTTTCCCTTAATCTCTGATGTGTGTCACTAAACACTTGCCTGTTCGGTATTCGGCGGTTCGGAAAACGTCTTCGATATTCCTCAACTGTCGCTCTGCTGTTACCATCACAGAATCCATAAATGAAATGGATATAAGCGTATTCAGTGGGTGTGAACTGTTGATTCATTTTGACTGTTCACCTTAGCGCAACAAAGTGTCTTGTACCACAGATCAGAACCAACTGAAAGAAAATACTGAAGATTAGTAGTGGTAACTTCGTTAACCGAAACTACCACCAGTGCTGCCACACACAAATTACACACAAGTAGGGATTACACACAAGTAGGGATTTGTTGTTTGCACATCTTAAACCGTCGTTAGCTACGCAACGGTTGGAAATAGCACCTATGTTGTATTAACTTTTTTACTCCATATCAGCCTCCAAAGTATGGCAGACCGATTGTAAAACACCCTACATATAACTAATTTTTTAGACTGATTTTAATAATTCAATTAATTCCTCTGACTTTTCCGAACATTTTATGCACGGTGTCGATTCAATTTATTTATAGGACTCGTATTCAGAACAGAGAAGATTATAGTAATGCGAGATTTGGGCGTTCAACTGATCCAGCAGCTGACCACGCATCTAATATGAGTACCGATGTAGAACTTGTGGGTTCAGCCAAACCAGTACCCTCCATTTTGAATCACGAGGGCATGTAAGTTTTTATATTTGATTAAATGTGTGTAATTACCAGGTTTTAAAAACAGTGATGGTTTATGTTATTATGTAAAAAGTTTTAATTATTTTCCACAAGTGCCACGTGCCATTTATTTCATTCTTAGAAAAAGCAAGTTAATATTTATTTACGACAGAAACCAATGCCCTTCGTATGTAGGAGAATTACGACTTCTGATCAATCGAGGCCCATGGTGTAGTGGATAGCATATCTGACCGGCAATCGGAAGATCCCGGGTTCGATTCCCGGGTGGTTACCTCATTTTTCATTTGTTCGGTCTCCCTCCTCATCTTGTGCGGAACGTTCTTCTATACAAGCATCGTTCTTTACATTAATTATACTGTGTGTTGTTTGCAGTTAAAATGTATATATGTGCGGCATGCGGGAGGTGCCCCCTCAGCGCATTGGTTTCTGCTCGTATGTAGGAGAATTACGACTTCTGATCAATCGAGGCCCATGGTGTAGTGGATAGCATATCTGACCGGCAATCGGAAGATACCGGGTTCGATTCCCGGGTGGTTACCTCATTTTTCATTTGTTCGTTCTCCCTCCTCATCTTGTGCGGAACGTTCTTCTATACAAGCGTCGTTCTTTACATTAATTATACTGTGTTGTTTGCAGTTAAAATGTATATATATATATATATATATATATATATATACTTATATAATATATATATATATATATATATATATACACACACACACACATATATATATATATATATATATATATATATATATATATATATATATATATAAATATAAAGCAAAGAACTATAGACCAGTGTCCTTGACATCCCACCTCACCAAAATTTTTGAAAGAGTAGTCAGAGAGAAAATCTATGACTTCTTGGAGACATTGGAAAGATTCAACGAAAATCAACACGGATTCCTATCAGGATAGAGCATTATAACAATATCCTAGGTGCACTTGAAGGCAATGAAAACTACGATGTCATATACACGGATTTTGCTAAAGCTTTCGACAAATGCGATCATGGTATAATAGCACATAAAATGAAATATATGGGAATAACAGGCAAAGTGGGAAAATGGACCTACAACTTCCTCAGAAATCGACTACAGGTGGTTAAAATTCAAGGTGTATCATCATCAGAATCAGAAGTACGCACCTCAGTACCACAAGGTACAGTGCTGGCCCCACTCCTGTTCATTATCATGCTAACAGACATGACCCCGGGCGGTCGACTTCGGGGTGATAATGACCGATGATGCGAAATTCGAAACACAAAATCAGATAGCAATAAACAAAGCAAAAAGAGTCGCGGTGCATGTACTAAGAACGTTCAAAAGGAGGGACAAGACAGTAATAATTTCCCTGCTGAGAACACTGATCATGCCAAAACTTGAATACTGCTCAGTTTTGACTTCCCAATATAAAAAGAAAAAAATTAATAAACTAGAAGAAACACAGACATCTCACAGCCAAGATTGATGGCTGCAAAGAACTCAACTACTGGGAAGGACTACGCAAACTAAATCTGTACGCCCTGGAAAGAAGAACAGAGAGGTATACCGTAACCTACATATGGAAATGATTGAAAAACTAGTACCAAACCTCAAACAAAACCCAATTACCATCCAGACAACGCTGGAAAATAGAAAAGGCAGAATGTGTAGTATTCCCAAATTAAAGGCCCGACAAGGGACCTCCTCAACTCTGAAGGAAAATAGCTTGGTTGTCAGGGGACAAAGAATTTTCAACCAGCTTCCAAAGGACCTCAGAAACATTACAGGGGTCAAAGTTGAAGTCTACAAGAGAAGACTAGATTCCTGGCTCAGGACAGTACCAGATGAGCCGGGTGTACGTGGCTATGTACGATGGAGAGCGCAAGAGAGCAACTAACTCCTCCACCAAGCCAGGACTAGAGGCGGGGTCACCAGTTTGACCTTCGTGTGAAGAAAGACTGATGCACGGAACCCAAACAAGGTTAACAAGGTATATATATATATATATGTTGAAAATAACCACGAAGGAAAAAGGAAACAGAATGGTGCTCAAGCGCTTTCGTCTTATGACATCTCAGGAACACTGAAATAAATAAGAAGGAGGAGGAGCATACAAATTTATAAGGAAAAACTACCAGAGTTTTAGCACTTTGCCCCTCTTGTCTAAATCCGTTCTGAACGAATTCAAAACAACAGGATCAAGGGAAAAAAGGTCCTGGCTAAAGTTAAAATTAATTGCAAGTTAAATAATGGCAGACTCAAGAACATTTCTATTAACAATGTTGCTTGAGTGAAACAAAATTGAAGCATTATTCCAATCAATACAGTGGGATAACTCTGACAAATGGACGAAAAGGGCACTGAACGACTGTCCCGTTCTAACGGAATATTGATGCTGTTTTACACGCGTGTGCAAATCCTTTCCCGTCTGTCCAATGTTTACAACCAATTTTATAGATAATGCCGGAATTACTGGTAGGGCTATTTTTTACTATATCTTTCACAATATTGTCATATGAAAATACTACATTAATATTTTAAAGTTTAAGTACATTAGCAATACCTCAAAAGCCTGGGAAAAATGGAAGTACTAAAATATTCTTCGACAAAGTGCGAGGGTTATTGTTCACACGATAGAAAGTTCGTTTTGCTTGGTAAGACAAGATTCCAAAAACGCGGGTGGGTGTCACAAATCACTTCCAGTACTGTTCATTTTTTCTAATTCGGCATCCATGTATTACGGACTGGCGATCCTAAGAGCACGGAGAAACATTGAAGAAAATATAGCTTTCTTGATGGGGGTGTCATGTCCGGAGTAAAAGTGTACGTAGGACAAATTGTTTATGTTTTTCCGATAAATACTAAACTTAAAACCTGGGCTTTCCCTATGTAAGGGGTTCCAAAAAACCTTAGCCCCCCCCCCCCCATTTGCAGCTTACATGTTTACTTATATCGAAATAGTTTTTAGTGATTATAAAAATATATAAAATTCTTTTTTTATTGCAGGTATTAAAATTACTCTAGCTGATAAAGTGATAATATAATGGCTTCTCAATTAATTGGTGATTTGGAGAGGCAACGTGTGATAGATCGCATACGAGCAATAACATTTCGGGAAGCTCGTGATGCTGGAGCCAGCTTTATAACACGTTCATGGGTTGCCAAAAAGTTGCGAAGAAGTGAGGACTTCGTCAAAAGAAATTGGAATAAAACTTTGGATGAATGTGAAATGGATACAACCAAATCTGGGCGCCCAAATTTGCCACTCTCTCAGGAAACAAAGGACATCATTGAAAGCGGTACGCGTAAGTGGAAAAACAGCTGTGCTAAACTTTCTAGGGAGATTGAAGTGTTGAGAGGAAAAATCGTTAGTTGTGAGATCATTCGACTGTACCGTCATAGGCAAAGTTTAAAGCCTTGGCATGAACTTCCAAAGCCAAGAAAAACTCAACTTAACATCGATGACAGAATGTGGTTTGCCCATTATCTTGAAGATTGGGATGTGTATGATTTCATGCATTTAGCTGTCTCCGATGAATTTTTTGTTTACGTAACACGTCGGCCTAACTACCAAAATGATCGAGTGTGGGCCACAACACCAGATGAAATCGATGACAATGAACATTATCGCGAATTATTAAAAAGTCCAGACTGTGTTGGTGTGTTTGTTTTGTTCACTGCAAAGAAGCTCACGTGGGTGCTGAAGCCAAATGGTCAGAGTCGGGATGGACAGTATTTTCGTGATATTATTCTATCCCAGCATGTCATTCCTTTTCTAAGAAACCAAAACAATGTTATGGATGTCGATCAGGTCACACTTCTGCACGATAAAGCCCCCCTGCTTTAAGGCATTAACCACTCAACAGTTGTTGCGGAACCATGAGATCGATTTCTTTGGAAATGAAGAATGGCCAGGAAATTCTCCTGACCTGAACGTCTGTGAACACATTGGATCAGTTATAAAGGACAAGGTTGAATGTCTCTTGTTTCAAGAACCTGCAGCAAATCGATTTTCGAAGGATACAATGACGCAACACATTGAAACTTTTAGAAAATTTGCGTAACAATCAAGATCTATTCACGTCACTTTTGGCAAGCTACCCAAAGGGAATTCAGGCTGTCTTGGAAGCCAATGGTGGGAACACCAAGTTTTAATTGTTTCTCATTAAATGCAGGATTAAATTCTCTTTTATAAGGTATGTTTAGTTTTACTGTACCTCTAATGGTTTAGGCCATGGGCGGGGGGGCTAAGGTTTATTGGAGCCCCGTACAAGCACATCCAAAAACGGGATTGAGTTGTTTTGTTCCACTTCTAAAATAAACTTAATGGAGGGGACTTCATTATTTAACTGAAGGAGGAAGTCATCCAGGTCACGCTTCATGGGCCAGATATACAAAATATCGTCGACGTACCGCAACCATGGGATGCCAACCCCCAGGATTCTCGGAATGTAAGTAATTTCGAAAAACTCCATCTAAATATTGAAGAGGAGGGGCGACAAGGGAATAGGGATTACCCATGGCCATCCCAAAAACCTGTTGATAATATTCGCTATTGAAAGTGAATTTACAGTCTTTGATGCAAGGTTTAATGAGTTCCAAAACGATGTGTGCAGGTAGTGGCAGCTCATACTTATGTAATTCTCAAGAGAAAAAGTCAAGCATATCGTCAATCGGCACTTTTGTAAACAATGAAAAAACGTCAAAACTGATCAATCTGTCGTTGGTTTCAGTGCGTATATTATTCAGTTTTTCAGTAAAATCCATGTAATTTTTTACATGTGAATCAGAGATAGTTCTGAGAATAGGGGACAAGACTTTGACAAGACCTTGACTTTCATATATACACACAGGGTGTTTATAAAGTCCCTATCTATTTCAGTGAAAACGTAGCAAAAAGGGTAAAATTCAATAACAATATAATAGAAGGCATACACTTAATGAATACTTAAGCATATGATTCTACATAAGCACCATCAGTATCTCTACAGAGTTTGAATCTGTCAGCAGCATTGCGGAACATTTTGGAGCATGACAGGGGTTATTTTTGTAACTGGTGTTACATTTTGGTGACCTGTGCTTTGGTGACAGCACTTTACACTTTGGTGAACTGTGCTGGAGGCAGTAGTGTCGAAGCACACTGCTTTCATTCTGTCCATTATATTCCACTCTGCCAGACTCGCCACCACCGCTGAGGCCTGCACTTCTCCTGTTCCTGAAGTGATCTTGAGCACTCCCAGCAGTTGGCTTACCCCTTTCCCGGAAACGATGATGGGAAGTTGGTCAACATGCTCTTTGCTAGTAAGGTCTTCCATTAGCTTGCCGTCCCAGTGAACGACTAAGGGGATACTGACCGTGAATTCCTCTCTCAAAATGTTTGCAAATCTGGTGCGATGCAGCTCACGCTGTCGATAAATCGACGAGCGGTTGATGTTGAGGTCAGCTACATCATGACGAAGGTTTTTTGCTGCCTTCGCCAGAATGAAAACAGCGCTTCTATCTGATGTTCGAGTACCGCCTAGGGTGGCTGCTAGACCAAGTGAGGCGATCTGGGTTTTGGCTCGTTTGGGAGCGGATTCTCTCATCGATCCCTGAGGGTCGTCGTCTGTCTCTTCCTCTTCCGCACTTGACAACAACGACGACAATGCAGCAGCAGCCCTACTCGTGGAGGCTTCTTGATAAGCAGCCGCAGCGCGCCGTCTCCTTTGCTGGTTTTATATCCTCTTCCTGTCACGTGCCTCTTTCTTAGTCAAAACTATGTCAACAGGGCCTATAGCACCACGGGGCCCCAGCTTCCTCTGGGCAAGGAGGAAGGCCCTGTCCTCAGGGATTTTTCAGGCTTATGGCGTCGGCATGCACTATGTCGAAGAAATCTTCAAGCTTCTCTACGAAGTCCTTCTCCTTCTTCTGCCCCACTATCTTCCTGTTTTTATTTTTCTTTAGCTCGTGCCACTCCACGAAAAGCTTTTCCAGCTTCCTCACGGCATGTTGCTGTGACCTTGTTGGGATCCTGGCTCGTTCCCAAAGAGGAGTCAGCTCCTGGATCACCTCAGCCGCACCACACGTCGTGGACTTCTTGCCCATGAGGTGGCGGTACAAGTAAATACTCAAACCCTGCCGATTCGACGGCAACTTGGCCCCTGACAATTTGGTTTCGAAAGATCCGAGCAAATACACTTTGACTTCGTCCCCGTTTCCATTCTAAGGGCAAAAAAGAGAAATTTTAAAGTGATAACCCGACCAGCCCCTTCGACGTCAATCCACCATGACAACAAATCTCAGTGATATTTCGAAAACATTGAGCGACCTCTAAATATTAACCAATCTCATTCAAACTTCATCATGCTTAGACTGATTGATTTTAATAAATTAATTAATTCCTTCGACTTTTCCAAACATTTTATATATGGTTTCGATTCAGTTTAGTTATAGAACTCACATTCAGAACAGAGAAAAATGTAACAACTTCAGATCTGGCCGTTCAACTGATCCAGTCGCTGACCGTGCATCTGAACACTGTGATGTTGACCTTGTGCGTTCAGCAGATCCAATTTTGAGTGATGATGGCATGTAAGTTTTTACATTTGATAAATGTGTATAATATATTTATTTTTCAGATTTTAAAAACATCATTGTTTTTTCTATATAATTTTCTTTCTGTTCCGTCATTCTAGTGCCCAAGCATGTGAACATCTTGATTATGCATTCGAGAATGGCAGCATTTTCGATTCCGTCCTTCTCGAGGAAGTAGAAGTGAATATTTCCGAGGCTATATAAATATGTACGCATTATTTTTCTTTTCATTTGTGCCCAAAGCTCCATTCGTTTCTTTCTTAGAAAAATAATATCCTTATTTTTGAGGATTTAAGTGTGTGCAAACATCCGAGCAATAATCAGCCGAAATGTCGAAGGCGTAGATATTAGATCTGTTTATATAGTCGTCCATTGATACACCTATTCCAACATCGTTACATCCGTTTGTATCAAGGAATAAGTTGTGGAAAAAACTGTAACACAGTAAAATTTCATCAGTAGAGTATTGTTTCTAGAGCTCTACCAACGAAGGTATCATTCACCAACAATGATATACTCTTCAAGTTAAAATTTTCAAACTTGAATGATGATTTTTATATTTATCTAAACAGTTGTCGTGGCTGACCATTGCCACAAGTATTCTCTGCGTTAAATTTTCCAACACGACGTTGTCAAGCTGTTTCGAGGATAAACCAGACGTGACAGTAAACATTTTCAGTTGGGTACGTTTTATAGGGTATTTAGCCGTCGCTCTCAACAATAATCTTTCAATCTCCATTTGTTTAACTGCGGATAATTTTACGCGTCGTACACTAAACTACGTCTCAATAATGTAAGGTACCACTAGTTTATAGACCTCTTCACCGTCCGCAGCCAAGTTTAAACATACTGTATCTCGGGATAAGTGCAAGTGATTTTAATCTTCATCTCACCCGCGTTCACCAAAAGTCTCTCTTGAAATGAGAAGTCGCTTTGTTAGTGAACATAACAAACAAAAATCTTTTGTTTCAATTTTTTTAAAGTTTCTTTTACATCTTTCTCCGCTTTAGGGGTATAATACCCTCAGGCACGCAAATAGGTTTACTTGGTATCTTTTGAATAATTTTAAACATTTTCTAAGTATGCCGGCAATGGACCTTAGGGTGACCATACGTACCGTTTTGAACGGGACAGTACCGTTTTTTTAATATTTCCTGGCTGTCCCGTCGTTTTAATAAAAATGTCAATTTTGTCCCGGTTTATTACTTACTTTTTCATGAATACAGAATATTACATAACCCCCGTCCCTTTTTGCCATCCCAATGTCCCGTTTTTGTCTCAAGGAAATATGGTCAGCTTACTAATGGTAATAATTCGAACCTGCGGAGCTATTAACTTTATTTAAACATACGTCGCATTGGCTGATCACTGTATGCAAAAAGTTAGTTTCAGGATAGATTGGATAATCATCCTCACAATCTGTCCCATCAGAGTGCACTATTCGTACTTTTGTATACAGAAATATATTGCTGGGATCGTAAAAGAATGAGCCTGCGTTGGGTATATAAGGTTAGTCCATGATCCAACTGTGTTGAGGGGGTTAATCGTAACGTAATTGGAATCCTCTATAAATGTCTGAGTAGGTGGGATGTTAAAAAGGGAGAGTTTAGATTTACAACACTCATTGCTGTGTGGGTGGACTAGCTGCGTCATATTCAGTTGCCTCGAGTGAATACCAGACGCTACCTTACACTGTAGAACCACAAATACTATGAGAGATAATTGTACAAGAATGGCGTTTATATCAGTTAAAGAAGTCAACCGTAGGCTTCGTGCATTTAGAGCATCTATCTGATTTTTTAGAAGTCTTTCTTTTTCCTTTTACGCCTCGAGGTGAGCTTTGCTTCTTCTTCTTCTTCTTCTTCTTCTTCTTCTTCTTCACTGGACATTTCATTTTTTTTCCGTTTCGTAACTTTTTTACCGTCATCAATAATCTCGCTTCTCGTACGAGGTAATTGTCTTTTCAAAGCTTCTTTAGTTTTGACACCAGCCATCACATCTTCAACTGTGTTAATACTTGACTGTAGGACCTTCTGACCGAGATATTTGGTAAGGGGACAGCCGTTCGTAGTATAGAAGAAAAAATCGAACCGAGTCCATTACCGCGTTGGTAGCTCACACCGCGGTACACGACTAAAGGCTTTTGCATTATACTGTGACATATCGAAAGTGAAGTTTCACTGTTAAGCTTCCGTAACCGAATGAATAGTTTTGACCTACAACCGTTCTTATCTGTATCACAATCGTGTTCAGTAGGTTAGAAGCAACTTTGACATAATAGGGATTATCATACGTTACAGTCAAATCTTTTCTTCCATGATGCACAGCTAAAGTCATAGCTAAAGGCTTGTGTACCTTCTTAATAGAACTTGGCGACGCGTACCTTTTGTCCTCCGTTGTGGAACGGTATGGACATGCCTATTTCTCGAATAGAGCTCCTCAGTGTTAAATGCATTACTTTCGAATCAGTTAACGGGATAAGTAACTTTGTGTATATACGTTCTCCCCGCCCAAAACTTTTTCATGTTGGCGTATATCCTTACATGTTTTGTTCAGCGCGTGCCGAGCCGTCGATCCTAAGACGTATGACTCACCACCAGGTTTGCGTCACGAACTGAAACAAGCAATTTGCCTTACACCGGCATCTGAGCTTGAAGCGTCGTGACGTGTTAACCAGAAGCCTCCTCGCAGCAGTACCACCAAGAAATACCTGTACCTACAGTAACAAATAAAGATGAAGCTACGACGTGACTTTTCCAAATCACTGAGTGTTTAAACGTAGGTGGCGCAATTAATTATGTGCTCGAGACAAATTAGAAACGTACAGATTCCGCCAAACGTAATGTTACTTATTGGGTGTTGATGAGATGTCCGAAATCCTAACGTTGGTTAAGAAGCGGTCGGCTGAGAACTATAAAGTACCAACTATCGCGAGTGCAACATGAATAACGATCAGTGACACCCACTCATACTGTATTATTTGCAAGTCAACCCTGCAGTTTTTTTTATGTAGAAAGGAGGGACAAGGGCGAGCCACCGCAAAAACGCCCCCCTTATATAAGAAGGAGAGAGTCAAAATCAAAGTCTCTGAGGCCCTCGATGCCATTTTATTTATTTATTTATTTTATAAATTGACAAGCAGAGCCTTCGGCTCCCTGCCCTACGGGCGGGGCTTGTGCTTCGCAAACTCGCCTACGGCGAGGGCACGTTAGAATTCATCAGTGTAATGAAATGGTTGACCACCAATAAACTCTTCCTAAATACCAGTAAAACAAATTTCACGATTTTTACTAATAAAAGAAATGTATATCTTGATGAACTTAATGTTAATGGAATCGCCATAAAGGAGTGTACTGTAACAAAATTTCTTGGTGTAATGCTAGATGAGAATTTGCAATGGAGTTATCATGTAAATTATATCGCGAAAAGATTTCAAAGAGTGTTGCTATAATGTTTGAACTTAGAAATGTAGTCCCTAAACAAGTTTTATTGACTGTTTATCATACTCTTGTTCTTCCTTATAACATACTGCACCCTTGTTTGGGGAAACTCCGCTAACAACGCATTAAATGGTATCTTTGTCATCCAAAAACGAGCAATAAGGTTATTTTCTGATGCTGATTTCCTTGATCACTCTAGTGCATTATTTAAAGAGCTAAACCTACTAAAGCTGAACGATATAACCAAACTAGCACATTTCATTTTTATTTACAAGTGTAAGAGCAAAATCATTAATTTGCAATCGGTAAATAGATATTTTGTAACTCATCAAGAAATTCACTCGTATCAGACCAGAAATAGATCAAAGCTTGTTATACCTCAATTTAGATTGTCTTCATCTCAAAAACTACCCATTTTCATTGGATTGAAACTATGGAATGACTTGCATGCCGATATAAAAAATATTGTGAATGTAAATTTGTTTAAAACCAAGTTGAAATCCCGATTAATAATGGCATACTAACAAATCTAGGATTAATATCCACTAATATTATTTAATATTGTCCATTAATGTTGTTTAATATTGTAATACATGTTTTAACCATTAATAATACTTATTTACTTATTTATTTACTTATTATTATTAATTAATAACAACTTGCTGCATATTTTTAATAAGAGCCCAGTAAAGCCTAAAGCTTAAGAGCCAAATTAAATAAAATAAATAGTCGAGCTTCACAATTATTCATGTCATTGTAAGTTGAAAAAATTTATTTATTTTATCATTATTAATAATGGTTATTCTATTCTATTCTATTCTATTCTATTCCCCTTTTGGGGGAGGTCATTCTCCCTCTTCCCCCGAAAACCCCTCACCCCCCCTTTATGCAATTTGGGGACTAACCCCACCCCCTTGTTGCATATCCCCTCCCCAATTACCCCTCCCTTCTCCATTACCCCCACCCCCAGGGGGAAGGAGCTGGCATCTTGCAACAACTGATCAACATTGCAATTGCATATGCACTAGAACATTTTGCGGTCATACCTTGGAAGAGTGTGTAATAGCGTGTAGCGTCATTGGGCAAAGTGTAACGGATCAAGAGGCACATTTCAGGTTTTGTACAATTGACCTCCCTAAATTCAAAAATGAAAACAAAATTTTTTTGTGACAAGTGCAACACCTCCTTTTTCGCATGTGAAAATCGTGAAAATTGCTAGTTACCCGTAACTTTTGGACACTTGCTTTCCTAGGGTTTGAGCTATCATTTGACCCCTTACAATGTACTGCTTTTCAGGAAAAATAGAAAAATTTATTTTTGGAATAAACATATACACTGTAGGTAGGTAGGTAGGTAGACTAGATAGTTTTATTTAGTAAATGATACATTAAAATCTTGTTTAGTTTTGAATGACGGCATAAAGTCAGGGGATTTAAGTACTGCTCTAATATAACCATCTCTTGAATCCTTTCCCTACACTGCCCCAGACGCTTCAGTTACCATCCTAACACAGCGTTCTACACCTTGGGAATGACATGGTATCCGGACAACAAGGGGCTCTTCAGTGATCTTATCGAGTTGCTCGACAGAGAACTGCTTCGTGAGTGGTGGTTCCATTGTGCACTCCTCCACTGGCGGGAGTAAATCTTTCAAATTCTGAGCACTTTGTTTGATCTTTGGTGGCCGAAATTCTCTGACTTGCTGTTGAGCAGGTTTGGGAGCTCGTCGAATGGTCTTGATTACATCGATGGCCAATTTCCGGTTTACTTGATCTGCATCTGCAAGCATTGCCAGTAGAACATTTTCAGGGTGAGCCCAATATGCATTTCTTTGGATCACAGGCCATGTGACAGTCTTGCTAGCTGGTGGCAGTAATCGTAGCAGCTTGATTTGCTCCAGGAAATGTTTTGGGCCATCTGTGTACCTTGGATGGCACTTGATGCTAAACCACATGGGTCCATAGTGGCACACGACAAACTGTGTGAGTGAATACAGTTCATCACTTGGCTGCGCCATCGCTACATATAGTCGACAAATTCTGCTGGCAGTTGTAACCCATCTTGCATGGGAGATTGGTCCAGGCTTCTCTCGTAGAAGATCTTCATTAATGACACCAGCCCTTATCGCTTTCATCATTCTGTAGAGGTAGGCTTGGTCACGACTCAATTCAGTAAGGTCAACATCCGGGAGAGTGTGGCCATCAGCAATACATTGAATTCCTCTAGAGGAAAGTGGCAAACTTTCACATGTGGCCAAAGCTTTGCCAATTGGTCCTTTCCATTGAGTTGCAGATTCTGTTGGGGGGCCGATGAGTTTCTTGCACAAGAGGCGCAGTGGGAGTTCATTTAAATGCAGACTACAGATGAACCAGTGCAAAGGGCGACCCAGGCGGCACTCTAGCAGGTGTATTGCTCCACTTCTGTGCCCTATGTTTGTGGCTGTGCTGTCGGCTCCCACTGCAATTATCTTGTCTGCAATACCCATTTCTTCAATCGCATTTTGAAGTCCATCCACAATGACAGTGCCAGTTCCTCGTTCCAGTGTCAGGTGGCTTAAATATAAGGTTCCAGGCTCTCCGACCAGCACATAGTGGTCCTCAACTTTCTTTGTGCTGTACCATTTGTTCCCCTTTTTCTCTTTGACAAGTGTCATGTCTTTCTGCCCATCAAAAAATAAAGCAGTGACTTCCACATCGTGGTAAGTTATTGCTTCCTTCAGATCCCTCCGTACCTTCTGCCGTGCTCTCCATACTTTGTGGTGGTCAACTACGTTTATCTGATCATCAGAACTAATGATGCAGTGCTGATAGCTGCAGTAGCCCTGTTCGATACACCATACCGGTCAGCTTCCAAAGCAACAATGGGAATCGGTGTGATGTTCCTGTCCTCCTGGGCACTATCACCCATCCACTCATCACCAACACTTTCACCACTGGAGTCTGCTTCTGCTTCAGCTGATTCGACCACATCTGCAGAGGATGCTACCTCTTGCCGTTCCTTTTTTCTTCTATTCTCTTCTTCTTGTCTTTCTTGCATCCGATCCTCTCTTGACTTCCTTCTCTCCATCATCTGAGTCACATTCGTATCCACCCGACTGATCTGCATGATCCGCGTGGTTCTCTGGTCGATCAGAAAGGCATGCTCTCGTCGTGGAACTTTCATTTCTTTTTCACAGTGGCATGCAGACAGATCATCGCATTGGCAGACAGCTATGTCAAACAATTGATTCAGGCTTTCCTCGAACTTCTTCGTTTTTGTGGCCTGCTTGCCTTGCTT